>PVLD010006357.1:0-101491 GCA_004027595.1 Dinomys branickii
AAAAAAAAAAAAAAGATCACAGGCAGAATGACTCAAAGGTGGGGGTAGTGAAGCAAAGATATTAAAACGTCTGTAGGTGGCACTTCCTATTTGGTTGACTTTCTGGATCACAGTCCTAGAAATTATTTCATGAGAGAAAGTCATAAGATCAAACCTAATAAACTCAAGCCCTCTATTGATTTTTCCTGCTCTTCAGCAGTAGCTGTGATTTGACTTCAGTGTGATAAAACAGTTAGCTAAAAAAGCAGAAAACAAGAAGGAAGCCTCTGAACTCCTCAGGCAACAAAATCATCATCAATTCACTGGGATGAATATGTTTATTTCCACCAAAGAGCAAGCTATTAAAAATCTGCTGTAGGTACCAGTCATGTGAGAGCTGGCTGACAATTTCAGCACCTAAAAACTTTGCAGGAAAAGGAAGGAAAAACTGAACCCTCTTCCCACTTGTCTTTTACTTTCTAACCTACCCAGCTCTCCCTGCCTGATGAGTGCACTGTGTACCAACCTCACAATGCAGCTAAGACCTTCCTTTTTCTACCTCTTGCCTGTTTGCTTTGCGTCCAGATACAAATTAAGTGTACCTTTTTTCAAAACAATTAACTATTTTATTGAAGCACAACATATGTTCAGAAAATTAATGAGTTCTAGGTTGACCATCTGCTACACGAACTATTGTATAGTTTCTCACAATGACTACAGCTATGTGTGCTCAACTTAGGTCAAGAGATAAAACAATAACAGACTTGTGGAAAGCTGTTTTGTCCCCGCTTTGTCAGTCTTCCCCAATGATAATCATACTTTTGACTAATTTTGAATTTTGTATAGCTGGGGTCATGGAGTATGCTTTTCTCCCAATATAGTAAATAGGGGGAAATGTTCACTGTAAATCCAAAAACAAGAATAAAACAAGGGCATCCACTATTATCACTCCTATTCAACATAGTACTCCAAATATTAGAATGAACAATTAGGAAGAAAAGAAGAAATAAAAGATGTATGTATAGGAAAGGAAGAAGTCGAGGTATTGTTATTTGTATATGATATGATTGTGTACATGAAGATTCAAAAATTCTACCAAAAGACTCCTAGAATTCATAAGCAAATTCTTCAGTAGCAGTATATAAGATTAACATACAAAAATCAATGGCATTACTGCATATCATAATGAATCCACTTAGAAAGAAATTAGGGGAATAAACATTCACAATAGCACCAGGAAAAAAATCAAATACTCAGGAATTAACCCAAGGAAATGAAAGACCTCTACAATGAAAACTACAGCACTCCAAAAAATAAATAACAAGACATAATAAAATAGAAAATTATCCCCTGTTCCTGGATAGGTAGAATCAATACAGTTTAAATGGCCACACTTCCAAAATTGATATACAAATGTCATGCAATCCCTATCAAAATGTCATTAGTAGTCTTCACAGAAATGGGGAAAATTATCCTAAAATTCATATAGAGCCAGAAAAAAATCAGAATAGCAAAAGCAATCCTGGGTAGCATGAGTAAAGCAGGAGGCATCACAATCACCAACCTGAAGTTATATTACAAAGCCACCATGATTAAAAAAAAAAAAAAAGCATAGTAGTGTTACAAAAACAGCCATGAAAATCAATGGAACAGAAAGGAGGATGCAGAAACAAGCCCAAGAATATGCAACTACATGATGTTTAACTAAAGGACCAAAGCATACGCTGATGGAAAGATAACCTCCTTGATGAATGGTGCTAGAAAGCTGGCTGGCCACATGCAGAAGACTGAATCTAGACCCATGCATCTCACCACGTGCTAAACTAAAACCAAAATAGATCAAAGAGCTAAAGTTTTAATAGAAACATTTAACCTGGTGGAAGGTACAATAGGTTAAACTCTTGAAGTCATAGGTATAGTCAAGCACTTTCTGAAGAGAACCCCAGTTATACAGAAATAGTACCAAGAATCAACAAATACAGTTGTATCAATTTTAAAATCAACAAAAGAAATAACCAACAGAATGAAAAGACAACATACAGAATGGGAGAAATTTTCATCAGACAGAAGACTAATATCTAGAATATACAAAGAACTCCAAAAAATTAGGCACCCAACAACTTAAATGAATAGGCATACCACAGAAGAAATAAAAATGGCCACTACATGCATGAAAAAAGTTCAACATGTCTGGTCAATAGAGAAATGCAAATTAAAACTACACCAAGATTCCATCTAATCACAGTAAGAATGGCCATCATCAGAAAAACCAAATAATAACAAATGCTGGTGAACCTACACAGAAAAAGGGACCAATCGACATTGTTGGTGGGAATGTAAACTAGTACAACCACTATGGAAATTCCTCAGAAACACTAAAACTAGAAATTCGATTTGACTCAGCTATCAATTTACAATGATACAATCATTCCCGTGCTCATAGCAGCACAGTTCATATGATGTAGAGGAATCTTGGACACAGCCTATATGTCCATCAACAGATAAGTGAATAAAGAAAATGTATTTACATACAATGGAGTAATACTCTGTCACTAAAAAGATAAGCTTGAGTTATTTATGGAAAAATGAATGTGCCTTGGGAACTAATGCTAAGTGAAGTAATTCAGACACACAGCTTAAATATCATGTGGTTTCTCTTACATAAAAAACTCAATATATAAAAAAGAGCAAAATAAAAGCTAAATAATAGGAAGTAGGAAGATAAATGCAATGTTCCTCAAATAGGAAAGAGATCAAGAGATAGGGGAGGGAGGGCAGGAAGAAGGGATGAGAAATGAATAGAGATGTGTTAATTGTGTGCACCTACTCCCCACCAGGAATGCAAATGTGATGTACTGCAAACATGTGCTCATAAAAAGTTATTTTTTAAATATTGCACTTGAATAGATCACAGTTTCTTTCCCCATTCTATTTCAATGGAAAGCTGAGCTTTGGAGTTTTTCCACGTTTCGTCTACCGCAAGTAACATTACTAAGGACGCTGTCATCTAAGTCTTTCATAGTCATTCCAAATAGTCATAGGTAGATATTTCTGTTAACCATACACCCAGGTCTAGAACTAACGGACAGCAGTTGTGCAAACTCTTAGCTGCAAGCTGCTTATGCAAATTAAAAGAAAGTTAAACACTTGCAATATACAATAGCACAAGATAAACATTTCCATCCCAAACAGTCATAGGCAGATATTTCTGTTAACCATATACCTAGGACTAGAATTAATGGGTATGAGGTGTGCATTTTTTTAAAACTTTGGATAAAAAAGTCCTTTTAAAAGTGGTTGTGCCAACTCACATTCTCACGAACAGAGTGAGAGAGTGCAAGTTTCCACATCTTTGTCAGCACCAAGAGTACTCTGTATATTAGATGTTTCATGGTTTTAATGTGTATTTTCCTGATTACAGTGATTTTGACCATACTGTTATAGCTTAGTGTCCATTTAAACATTCCCTTATGTAAAATGCTGTTCAAATATTTTGTTGCCTAGTTTGTGTGATGTTTTTCTCTTACTCATTTGTAGGTGTCCCAAGGATATTCTATATTAGTGTTTTGTTTTGTTTCAACTCAATCTGAGTTGAAAACATCGTTTCACATTTTGTCTTACCATTGTCTTTTCCTCTCTCATTGGTGTCAGTTGATAAACACCACTACTGCTAATTTCAATGTAGTCTAACATTTCATTTTACTTTTACAACTTTCATGTCCTATTTAAGACATTTTTAAGTCCAAGGTTATAACAATAGGCTCTTTTATTTTTTCTAGATACTTTATTGTTATACTTTTAAAAGAGAGGGCTCTGTATGCCCACTGGGCACACCTGCCATTGATTTGCCACCACTGGTATAGATCAATTTGAAGATAATTAGTATCTTTATGTTATTATTATGTCTTCTAGTCCATAAAGTCAGCATATATACACCACTTATTTAGTTCTTTTTAAATTTACCTCTACAGTATTTTATAGCTGCCCAAGTACAGTAAATGGTATATTAAATTTTCTTCTATTTGTTACTATATGTATGGTATTATATATATATATTTATATATATATATATATATATATAAATAGCTAAATTCACCTATTTGCTCTAAAATTTATTTGTATATGCATTTGGATTTTCTATGTATTATTGAAAACATAATTCAATATTTTTCCTTCTAGCCCTAAACATATAAAAAATATTTCTTTATTGCAGTGGTTAGAAACTAATACAATATAGAACAGAATTTTTCATAGCAACCCATTCACAAATTCTGAGATAAACTAATATGTTTCTATGAAGTACCATATTTGCTGTAAGTTTATCAGAGTAAGGAAGTCTCTCTCAGTGCTTAATTTTCTATGTTTTTCATCATAAGTGGATATTCAATTTTATAACATGCATTTTTGTACTCACTGAAATAATTACATAACTTTTCTCCTGTGCTCTGTTAATGTAGAAATTTGAACCAGGGATTCCATCATTTAAAGCTCTGTCTATTTCTGGTTAGTCATTATACCTCCAGTGTGGCCCTTCAGAGGTCCCAAATGAAAGGGTACGTCTGAGGAGCCCACGTGGATCCCTGGCATAACTTGAATTCCAATTTTTGGCCTCTAAGCAGCAAGAAACCACTGAAAGTTCTCAACCAAACATTCATGATTTTAGACAATGCTTTGATGAGTTTTCTTCTGCTTTTATCTACTTGCTCATGAGATTTATCTCCGTGGGATAACCTTCCCAAATGTGGGAACGCTGATTGACAGTAGTACTCTGGAAATCCTCAATTTTCTTTTAGGAACAGTTTGCAGATGTACTGTTTGATTGGTGGGCGGTATGCAAAACTTCTACATATTCCATCAAGAGGACTCCAGGGAACCCAGCAACCAGTGCCACAGAGACAGATTTCAGGCCTTATTGGGAAATATTGACCATAGTTCAAGACAAGCCAGCAGCTAGGGTTAGCATAGCACAGGTTAAACAACACTGTAATGCAGACTGCCCCTCCTTCCTTCCATCAGGAGCTAATGAAGTCTACAGAAAATACCAAAAACAGACCAAGTTCATCTGGTTGTCACATGCACTTTTGGTGCTTCTGTTAGGGCCATTTTTCCTAACTGCATCAGCCCTTTCAGTCTTTAGATGACCACCTAAACCTAAACACTTAAACCTGAGTTTATGAATAACTTAAACAGAAAACTCGGTATGATTAGTGGTAATCAGCTCCTCATCAGCTTCCCTAATGATGGTTCCTCCTTTCTCCTGCCCTTCCCAGACTCAAGAGAGGTCACTTGCATTTGGACTGTGGCCTCAGTAAATGATGAGAATCTGAAATTCTCAATGGTCTATGCAGGCAAAAAGGAACAGCTGCAGCTGGTGTTTCATCCTGATGATCATTCATCAGAATCCTAAGATCATAGGGTTGACTCCATGAGATCTCAGTGAGTCATATGAAGGTCTCCTATCCTAGTTCTGACCTACTGTTTGCTGATAGAAAGCTCACTGGCCAGAGGGTTGGGAAATAGGGCTGCCATATACATAGCTCCAGTGAATATCAATTGTAGATATAATACAATAAATTCTTCAGCTTAGTAGAAGTCTGAATTTGAGTTCCCAAATAAGCTGCTGAGAATAATTTGTGTCCTTCTACGCATGAAAATAGTAATTGCATCAGTGAATTGGAGATTATTAAAAGAGAGGGCAGGATCTCAATCCAAGCAAGGCACACCTTTGGGAAGGTCGTAGGGACTGGGGAAGTGTCCAATATCATTGGAGGGTATAATTTAAGCCAAGTCATTTTAATATTAACTCTGGAGAAGATAATGATAAACTTTATCACCAAAGATGGCCCAGCTAAGGTGACAGAATGTTCTCGCAGCTTTTCAGTAGTAGTCATGTAGAGGACGGGTGGAGCATGAGAATAGGACTCTAGCCATGGACTCCATTCTCCAGGAGAAACCAGTGACAGAGCCAAGACCTAGCCTAGTGTTGACTTCAGGCAGCATGTAGGAGGACCCAGTGCATTATGGGGTAAGACAGTGTGGATTCTCAAGAGACTCCTGCATCCAAGCGTCAGCTCCAGGGTCCTGATTATTCCCTGAGCTCCTGTCTCAGGACCCATCCCAGGGCCAAAGAAGAAATGAGCCTGTGTATGGGAAAGGAGTGGCCTCAGCATGTGGGAGCAGGCAAATGATTCCTATGTGAAGCTGCCAACCTTGATCAAGGTCCCACAATCAGATTCTAGAGGCTGTGTTAGGTGTTCAGATATTCATGGAGTTGGGGGCAGCCCCCGCTCAAGTAGACTTGAGTTCTACCTGAAAAGGGGGAAGCACAGTCTCTTACAACATTTTTGCTAGGAGTCACACTGAATAGGTTTGAATACTGGGCTCACACCTATTAAGGAAGAATGTACTGGAGGCCCCTGAACCAGTGGGGGACACAACAATGAAGATGTAAAGACAAAATAGGCATATGCCACAAAGTGGGGGCATACCGAGGGAGTGGGGATAAGTGAGGCTTCTGCAGGGAAAGAGATAATGCTGTGTGTGTCGGGGGGAGTTAGGGATGGGTGGGAGGACCAGGCGGCAAGAAACATAAGGAGCAGGTTCCAGAAGTCAGAGAGCAGTTCACATGTTTAAAGAAATTTTTTAAAAATAATTGTTTTCTTTTTCCTTTCCTCCTTTCCCCCTCCCCCACCCTAGTTCCTCTTTCCTTCTGAATAATTTCTTACCATTTCCCAATATCAAAAAAAAGGGAAAGGAAAGGAAAGGAAAGGAAAGGAAAGGAAAGGAAAGGAAAGGAAAGGAAAGGAAAGGAAAGGGAAAGGGAAAGGGAAAGGGAAAGGGAAAGGGAAAGGGAAAGGGAAAGGGAAAGGGAAAGGGAAAGGAAAAGGAAAAGGAAAAGGAAAAGGAAAAGGAAAATGGAAAGGGAAAGGAAAAGGAAAAGGAAAAGAAAGTTCTGTCTAACTGGAAAGAAGAGAGAGTGAGAGGCCTGGTGAGATGACATAGATGAGATAAGGCCAGAAAGATGGGCAAGAACTAAGTCCCAGGGTACTGAGGGCATTTGTGATATATTTTGGACTTGATCAACTGAGCAATAGGACGTTGTGAGAGGACAGTCCCATGGCCAGACTTGAGTTTTAGAATCTTGCTATTTAAAGTATAGTCTAAAGCTTGGCACCACAGCCCTCAGCTAGAGCCTATGAAAATACAGACCTTCCAACTTCATCCTGGTCCCACAGAATCAAAACCTCCACCTTAACAGGACATTCTGTTATGCCCCTTCCAGACCAAAGAATGCTGCTGTACAAAGTTCCTCTTGGTTATTCTCAGAGATTGACTGGGTGAGAGCCACAGGTGCACTCACTGGCACAGTGAGGAAGCTGCTCTCTGATTCGGTGGAGAAAATACAAGAATCCACACCACCTGCAGCAACAGGGATGTAGAAAGGCCCACCTGTGGTGGGTCTAAGCACACCACTACCCTGCTCATGCCTTCTCCCACCCCCATCTTTTAAACACTCCATCTCTTTAAATGGGGGTCCAATCTCTCAGGCTCAGAAAATTTGCCCCAACAGAATCCTGCACTGCCTTGGAGTCTGTCCTTCTGCCTCTGCCACTGCAGCTCAGTCTCCCCTCCATCACCCCAGATTGTGACAGCCACCTGCCAGTTGGTTACTGCTGCCTGAGTAGCCCATCAACGAATGACACTGATCCCCGAGCTCCCCAGCTCATGGCCCCTGATGGTTCCCACAAGCAGGACCAAATCTATGCCTTTCCCCCTTACCCTTGACCTTCAGGGCTTTTCATGTTTGAAACACATCTTTCTCATACAGTCAAATATGACACTGTACCAGAATAGAACCTGTTCTCCTCCCAGCATAAGCTTTCTCTAGTCCAAGAATATTCTCACCTAACACCAACCTTGCAGAATCCTAATCATCCTCCTAGTTGTGTTCTGATACCCCAGCCTTGTCTCCATGTCACTGAGCAGTATCTCCTGGTATTTCTTTTTACATAAAAAATACCATTTGTTATTATATTTTCTGATTGTCAAAATGAGTATCTTCTGATTATCTTCATTACCAATTTTATGAAGATGTTGAAAAGAATAAGAAATTCAGTTAAGTTCTCCTGAAGGGGGCTGTGGGTATAGCATATTGCATAGAGCAAGTGCTTAGCATGTATGAGGCTCTAGGTTCCACTGCATCATCAAACCAAACCAAACCAAACCCCCCTGAAAGCCCATCACTCAAAGAGAATCACAGCTCCAATTGGGTGTAGCTACTTCTCAATAACATGCTATAATCTACTGCTGAGAGCCCACATGCTAGTTTGGCAGCCTCCAGCTGGATCTTGGAAAATTCAGTCTCCAGATGGGACTCACAAAATCACTGTTCCGTGGCCTCTGTAGGCATAAAGGTTGCCGCATAACCTGTTCTAAAAGGGCCTCCAAATTACTGTTAGGGTGCGGATGGGTCTCAGGGCTCTGGCAAAGGCAGCTCAATTTAACCAAAGCAACAGATAGGGATGGTTAATGGCTGGAGAGTTCAACAGGCTGGAGAAGGTGTACAAGGTTGGGCTCATGTCTGTGGTGTGTGTGTGTGTGTGTGTGTGTGTGTGTGTGTGTGTGTGAGAGAGAGAGAGAGAGAGAGAGAGAGAGAGAGAGAGAGAGAGTTTGAGTCACTGGCTTTTCCAGCTGTGTGGCTCTAGGTGTAGACATCTCCAACCTGTAGGCTCACTATCCTCTGCTCTCTGTGCCAACCCTACCATCAAGCCGGCATTCATGTAAGTTCATATAGCAGATACTCCCCACTCACAGCTCTGTGCCAGGAGATGTGAAGGACCTAGGATAACTAGAGAATCCTCCCTTGAAGCAGCCCACTGGGTTTGAAGCAATCACCTCACAAGACCCAGCCTTCTGCAAAGCCAAGGCATCCTACTCTTGGTGGGTTGGTTGATTCATTAGTTCATTCTTTCATTTCTTGGGGCCAGGTTTTAATATGTAGTCTAGCCTTGCCTTGAATTCTCTATGTAGTCCAGGCTGGCATCAAACTCATGAGGATGATCCTGCTATGGCTTCCCAAGTACTGCATGCACTACCATGCCCACCTCTCTCTCTGGAAAGTGATGCCTGGACAACCACAGGTTCAAGAAGCCACTGCCTTCTCCCTGGTTGCACTGTGTGCATACATTTTCCCAATTTCCTCACAAGGCTCCCTGCCTGGATAGGCTCTTTCTGAGCTCTATCCACTTAGATGGAGCTGCTGGTGCTTCTGGGAGGGACCTGTAAATAACAGACAAGCCTTCATGGAAAACTTTGTTCCTGATGAAGAGGAGGAGGAAACAAGTTTCCCTTCTTCCTTCCATCTTTCCCTCTCTGCTGGCACCCAAAACAGAATTCTTCTGACACTGCCCAGATTATTTAAGGAATTGTGGCAGCGAAGTTAGACCTATGAAAGCAAGGGTGTATAATATGGCAAATGTTTATGTTCAGGAAACAGCCTTAACCTCAAGAAGGTAAAGTTTTTATAGATCAGGTAACTTTTAAGCTGGGTTTTAAAGGAAGAGCAGGAGTTTTCCAAATGAAAAAAAGAGGGGGAGCAACCAGAAAGATTCTCACAGCAGCTGATCTGAAGGATGCCCGGGAAGGGGACATGCAGAAGCAGGGAGATGGCAAGGTGGTTGATGTGATGGTGTAGGTTAAAGATGAACTGAGGCCTTACAGAGAACAGGGTGTGAAAGAGCCCATGGAAACCAGTTTGGCAAAGACTGGCAAAATGCCAGCCTCAACATAGTGCACACTGCTAGAACCTGGAACAGAGCCAGAAGGCCTGTGGCCATGACTATGAACCCCCAGTGTGGCCGGGTGGGGTGTTCAGGCATTTGAAGGAATCTCAGCTGGTGGGAGGGCGCTTTGTAAGTGATCTTAAGAGACTAAGTGTATCCTTTTTTAAAAAAAATGGTGACACCTCTGCCTGCTTACTGTGAGTTTGTTAGGCTGAATCCCCTTTCTTCCCCAAAATGGGACATAACACAGAATTGCAATTATTTTTAAAATCCTAAATTGGCTTCTTTTCTCTTGCAAAATGGCCTTTGATTCAATTAATTCCAATCCTGGAGAAGCAATTACACATCTGATTGGAAGAGCATTTGAGGGGGAGATGGCTGCTCATCTTGATTCTTTACTATTATCTAATGAAAGCCACATCTATCAAGTGCCCACCACAAACACCATTTGGGACATGGAGCTGTAGACCCTTGGGTGTGGAAAACCCCATGTGCTCACAGTCTGAAGGGAGACAGGAGAGAGCTACAGGCTGATGCATAGCTCTGGAGCTGGGAAGGCTGAGTGGAGGGCTGGGCACCCGGAGATAGAGCTCTGGAAGCAATGGCTTCTTGGAAAGCAAGACCTTGAGGAAAGGTCAGGCACAGGTGGGGTGATCTACAGCGGGAGGCCTTCCAGGAAGAGAGAGTAACTTGATCAAAGGCCTAGGAATATGAAAAGAGAAAGTCTGTTCAGGGAACTGTGAACAGCATGGCGTTGTGCAGTGTCATTCACATTGTCCAGTTTACAGTTTTCATTGGCCTATGCTCATCTAATCCATACAGTGGTATCGTTTTATAGATGAAGAAACTAAGACATAAAGAGATGGTAAAAACAGCAGCAATATCTATGTTAGAGGAGTTGAGGCTGGGATCTTATCAAAGCCAAAGGATTAGGGATTTCTGATGTCACTGAGGGGTTAAGGATTTGCCCTGGAGGTAACAAAGGGCCCTTGTGGATTTATAAATGGCATGAATTATAGCCAGAACTGCCTGGACTACTGTGTGGCTTCCAGACCAATGGTCTACCTTGAAGCAACGTGGCTGTCAGTGTATGCAGCCCCGGCTGCATCCTAATATCTGCCACAAGACAGGGATGGGGCATCTGTCAACATCTCTCCTTTCCTGAATCTACCTCAGCGTGGCTACTCCTTACCTCCCTGGCCTCACCAGTCCCACAATGATTCCCCGTTAGGGATATCAAACACCAGGGTCTTAAAACTCTTGACCACTGCTTCTCCTACTTTTCCACAAAACCTTTCCTCTTTCTCCTTACCAGCTCCAAGTAACTGATGGAATAAAATAAAATATCCCTGTTCTAATGACTTTTCATGATGAAAACAGACAATTCACAAGATCAAATATCCACAGTGCTAAATAGAGGTAGTCACTAGTGTTAAGAAGAAAATTCAGTCAGGGAAGCAGGATATGAAATGTTGTGGAGGAGCAAGGCTGCAATTTCAGAGGGGAGGCCTTGGTGAGAAGACTTGAGTAGACATTGCATGAAGGACCGGAGAAGACGGTCCCTGGAGATGCCAGGTAGTGACTGAGGGGACTCGAGGAGGAACATGCTGCAGTTGCCAGGCAAAATTGGGGGCCAGTGTACCCAGAGGGGCGAGAGCAGAAGAGTGAGAAGGAGGAGTTGGAGGTACAAAGTGGGGCAAACACTGTAGTTCCTGCATGTCATTGTAAGGTGCTCCTTTGGAGGTCACTGGAGGGTTTGAGCAGAGCAGTGATATAGATCAACTTAATTTAAAACAGAGTCACTGTGGTTGCTGTGGAAAATAGCCTGGAAAGCAAGGGCAAGTTCAGAAGCTATTGCAGTAATCTAGGGTCAAGGTCATGGTGGCTTAGTTTAGACCAGGTGTGGAGGTAGAGTAGGTGGAGAGAAGTGTTCAGATTGCAGACACACTTTAAAAGTAGAGTTGAATAGGCTCCCCGGCTGTCTGGATATGAGATGCAAGAAAGAGAGGAGTCAAAGACAACACCAAGATACTTGGTCAGAGCAACTGCAGCATGGAGCTGCCATAAACTGAAACCAGAATGGCTACAGCAGGAGGCAGCTTGGAGGCAGAGCTCACTTGGCACATACTAAATGTAAGATGATAGGTCCTATTGGATGCCCCTCACCTATCTACGTTACTTCTGCTACCCAGGCCATCACTCTCAGATTACAGAGTCTACCTCAAACCCTCAACATTCTATTCTCTCTGCATACAATGCCCTTCCCATTCCGACCCTGCTCCAGCAGGCTGTTCACATGTCAGCTGCTTGGGGAGACAGTCAATGGATCCCCCCAGCCCCCGACTATACCAACCATGTGGATGGGTTACTCTGAAAACCCTTTTAGTTATTCCTAACAGCTCTATCTCATTGATTTATAAGTTGTCTCTCAAGACACTGAGCTCCTTGAGGGAGTCATGCCTGATTTATCTCCTGCACTAGGGCTGCTAAGTAAGGTACAGAGGTTTAGAATAAGGGCTGCAGAGATAAACATGCCTGGGTTGAAACCTCCAATTTTCTGCTTAGTAGCTGTGGCAATTAGGCCAGTGGTTCAACTACTTCCAGCCTCAGTTTCCTCGTTTGTGAAATAGGGATCATCAATCTGTTTTGGGTCGCCGGAACAGAATACCTGAGTCTGGGTAATATTAAAGAACATAAATTTATTCTCTCACAGTTCTAGAAGCCAAGAAATTTAAGATCAAGTTCTGGCATCTGATGTGGGCCTTGTGACTGTGCTCTCACCTGATGGGAGACAGAAGGGCAAGGGATCAAACCTACTATCACAGCCCTTTTTACAATGACATTTATCCATTGGTGAGGGGAGGAGAGTCTCATGCCCTAGCTGTTTCTCAAAAGTCCCCACCTCACAACAATGATGCTGCTGTACAGGGCCCATGTGTCAAAGACCTGGTCACTTGGTGCCAGTAGGAAGTTGTGAGGCCTTTAAAAAGGACCCAGTGGAAGGAAGTTGGCATGGCCTTGAAGGGGAATTGGGACCCCTGCCCCTCTGTCTCTCTGCTTCTGGGCCATCATGAAGGGGAACAGCTCTGCTCTACCATATGCTCCCCTGCCATGATGTGCTGCCTCATCCCAGACCCCAAAACGACAGAGCCAGCTGACTATGGGCTGTAGCCATTAAACCCATGAGCCAAAATACACCTTTAAATTGATTTTCCTCAGGTATTTTGTCAAGTGATGGAAAACTGACTAAGACAGTTGCACTGGGGAATTAAGTTTTCAGCACATGATCTTGGGGTGGGCATTCAGATCATAATATAGTAATAACTTTGAGGGTTGTCTTGAAGACTATGTGAATTAATTCATATAGAGTGTGTATTGCTAAGTTTGGCATTTATATCTATATAAAGATAAATACGTCATCAGTCAGTACTAATATCACTTAATAATGGTGTTCATTCGGCAGATTCTGGAGGGGCCAGTTTGGAAGGCTGGTTGGAAGTCAGAGAGGCAAAGGCTGAGAAAGTATCCAAGAGAAAATGATGTGGCCAGAGCTGAGGCAGGAAGTGGGCAGATGGCAAGGGGAACTGTTCTTAAGGTAGAATTAACAGGACTTGATAACACTGGTCACAGGTGATTGAGAAAGGCAGAAATGGTAAATGATCCAGCCCCGAGTTTGTTTTTTTTCTTTTGTGACAGTTTTAAAATTTTAAACAGCTGTGCTTTCTCCGTTGGTCAAAGTCTCAGTGCTGAGGTTTCCCTACTGTGACTCCAGGAAGCCTGACCTTTCAGTAGTATTGACAGTATTGACCAGCTAAGTTTAGACCCTTACTACAGGAAGATGATAGGGAAAAGACCACCATGCTCGCCAAGAGAGTGTCACTCATGGATGAGGCAGCTGTTCACTGAGCATCAACTCTGGATATCAATGGACTGTGTATAAACAGCCCGCTCTTGCCAAGTGAGCAAGGACAAGATGCCCCTTAACAGGTGGTGGCCCTCAGGTTTCTGGTCAAGACTTTCTTCTCACTGGACATTGATCCTCCCGCTGACCTCACCTACTCCCTTTTTTTCTGCACCTTCCTACCCCCGGCTGCTCCACTCTTGCCCTCAGTTTCCCCTTTGTGGAAGCTCTTTTAAGACTAGGCTCAAGGCTTAACAGGGGTGCTCAGAATAAAAGAAAGACAGAGGTAGGCCCGTAGTGCCCCACAATGGCATCTGAGGAGTCACCAGGCAAGACTGTGGGAAATTCAAGGGCCACAGAGGTTTTTGCTGTTGGGAGCTCACATGCCTGTGGGTAGAAGGCCAGTCTTATCAATGGGAACTCCTATACAACACAGCCAGATTACAGTAGTAGTCTGGGCAGCGATGGAGGAGGGTACCCGCTGCCTGTGGCCACCCTGTAGGATGACCTTCACGCCTTTGCCAACCATCCTCATGCTCAGGCTGAGCATAGGTGCAGTGAAAGTGAGCTCATCCTAGTAGCCCAGCATTCACTGGCCCCTACCCTGTCCACCCCATCAGCCTTCTATCACTGGCAAGGCCAGTGTGGAGCAAGCACGGGCGCTGCTAATGTAAGGAGCAGGAGAGGAGGGGTAATCCCTAAACAACTGCATGAAGGACCAAGGCCACTCCTTCCATTGAGTGCCTCTGTGCCTGCAGGTTGCTGGAAGCTGTCCAGAACCAGAGCACAACCCCTCAGCACTGCGCTGGGGTTTGTGTCCCCAGGACACAGAGCAGCCTCCGCCTGAGCTCAGAAACCCTCATTCTTCTCCTCAACTGTCCAAAGACTCATTTACCTTAAAACACTTGAGAGACAAAAGGGCAGACTCTAAACTTAATGGGGTGAAGGGCCAGCCCAGCCATTCTTCTGAGAAAAGGTTAATTCATGGAGGGACCACAACATTTTAATTCTCCCCTGAAAAGATGGAGTCAGATAACCCCAGCTCCAATTCTTTGGCACTGGCATTTACTTTTCATCTTGCACTCTCTCTTGAAGGAGAAGGCTTTGAACGAGAACTCTAAACTCTGCAGATTTTTGAGGCAGGGCCTAAAGAAGCTGATCTGAGCCAGGCAGCATTTTCAGGAGGTAATTCTGTTGGCAGGCCAGGCAAGCTGCTGGCGGCCTCCTCATTAATAATCATCCCGACCTTAACAACACTCCCATGCACTTAGGAGCACTTTGTAGCTTATAATGAACTTCCATAATCATTCCTTCATTTGAAACTTGCAAGAGACACAGCAAGGAATTAATTAGTTAACCTGAGTATTCATTCAGTTATAAAGCACTTATTAGATACAAGACAAGGCACGAGGCTACTAGCTTAGTATCATTAGCCCTTTAGTCAGGAAACTGGGGCCCTAAGAGGTAAAGATCTCATCTGCAGTCCCACTGCTAGAAAGTCTGGAATGACTTGAACTGCTCATCTATTTTTCTTTGCTCAGGGCCCAGGGCTCAGCTGCAAAGCTGAATCTGGTAGGTATCTGCCCTGGCCAGGGAAGACCACAGTCTCCTGCTCCCCCTGGGCTAGAGCAGTACTGTAGCTTAGAGCTGACCTGGAGAATAAAATTGGCTATCCAAAGAAAGGAGACCAGGAATGCCTTAATTATATTTGCCGCCTCATTTATATTCTCCAGTTCAAATCATCATAGGGACCTCAGTGCTCCACACTGATATTCTCAGGCAATGAGCCACCCTGCAAAAGTACGATCTCACATATTGGCAACCAAGGGGACTTGAGCTCATGGTAAATAGAGGACAGTGGCTGTGTGTGCTGAGGGGGAAAGTTGCCCTGCGAGTAGAGTCTAAGGGCTTTCCTACGAGCTTTCATTCCTAATTTGAAGAAAGTTTCTGCTACAAAAACATTAAGCTCCAAGATATAATAGAACCACACTTAAAAATTCAGTGAAATTTGGAGCCTCTGAAAGCTAAAGGAAAAGAGAACTTTCTGATAAAGTAACAATAATCCTAAAAAAAAAAAAAAAAATCCTGCTCAGGAGGCAGTTGCTATGGTTACCCCCCACAAGTCTCTGGGGCTGTTTTTCATTTGTCAAGAGATCGTAGATGTTTTCCTAAGGTGAGTCAAATGGACCAAGATGGTCTGAAGGTTCGATGAGCCCTGTGGGCCAAGTCAAACACTCCCATGGCAGTCGGAGTCACAAAGAACGTCCAAAGGATGTCCAAAGCATGAGGCACCCCAGGTAGGGCCTGACGCTATGGGGAAGACTTTCTCTGCTCATTACTTGAAGAAGCAGGGCAAATTGAACCTGGATGACAACAATAGTAACTCAGAGACTGACATGACGGCATTAACATACAGCTCCACTTACTGTGTGCTGGGCAGACACTGTAGCAGACACATGCTTTATACGCCATATTTCACTGCACCTTCACAACCCCCTCATGGAGGAGGTATTATTCCCATGTCACACAGGAAGCACCTGAGGCTCGGGGACACCAGGAGACTCAGAACTCAGAGCTCACAGTGGAGCTACAATTCCAACCCAGATCGCTTGGAATCCAAAATCCAGTGTGGGGGTTACATCCCATTTTTCAACTGCAAGGAACAGAGACTTTGAAGGCAGGCTCTCCTCTGCCTCAGCTCTCCACGGTAGCATCTCAGTGACCCTCCGCTTCACGTAATACTAAGCATTATCCTCTAGTCACTGGCATCTCTCTGCCTCACCTAGTCCATGTGGGACTTCAGATACTTTGCCAAATGCCCAGCTGGGCACCAGTGTTCTATGTCCAACATTTGTAACTGATAAGGCTTCTGGATAAAGTACGATCTCTCCAGTTTGCTACAGAGAAGGAATGTGACCCCAGGCTGTTATTGGTGCTTCTGTCTTACAAACCATCAGGTGTGTGAGTAGGGTGGTGGACAGGGCTGGACACAATGGTATTCTGCTTGCTGTGCTTTTCACTCCATCATGCTGGGCCTTAGCATTCTCCACACATTCTCCTGAGGGCCAGGGTCATGTCTTCTACTCTGGTTCTCCCCCACCTGGGCCCTTTACACATGAATGCTTCCCAAGCATCCATTCATTCAGAAACACGATGAGTGAATATGTCCTAGGCCCTGTGACAGCCCTAAGATCACCCAGGAGAAAATATCACCCCTGCCTTCAGTATGCTCACAATGTGGAGCAGAAAATATACAGGGAATTACAAGACCCTGATGGTATCTCTTATGATCTAGGGAGTCATTGGAAGCCAAGGGACCCAAAAGCTATGTGCTAGTTTTACCTGAGAGGCAAGAGAGTATAGTCTTTGAATGCGGGTAAAGGAACATGCAGGTAAGAATTAGCAAAGGAAAACTGAAGTTTCTGTCTTTAGAAGAACTTGCTTGCAAGTTTGGCCCTTGGCCAGAGGCAGAGAATTTGGCTTTGGAAACCCTCCCTATCTGATAAAGTTGCTTTGTGGTGCCTAGACGATGCCTGACAGCATATTTGTTTTCCTCATGGGAGCCTGAAAGTGTGATAGTTTCTAGGCAAATTATATCTATATAGCATATCTACGTAATCAGCCTCCAATAAAAAATTCTAAAGCTCAAATGTCAAACAGGCTTCCCTGGGCAGAAACTTCGCCCACCTATGGACACATGGTCACACCTACATACAGGAGCATGCTCAATGTGCCCATCCCTCAGTATAACATGAGAGAAAGAAAATAGTCTATGGATGGTTTTCTGCAGGGCTCACCTTCCCCTGTAGTTAAACTGCTGCCATGAGGACAGCTATGTGCTAAGATCCATGAGAACCAGTGAGCACGGGGAGGCACTGAAGGCCCTGAAAACAGGAATGTGATGAAATTATAAGGAACAGGGAGAGAAAGAAGGCATGCCAGGTACCGGAGCCACGTTATACAAACTCATAGAAGCATGACAGGGCGTGGCTTGGTCAGGGAGCAATGTGGCCAAGGAAATTAAAGGGAGACATCGATGGGCCTGAAAAACTTCAGAGGAACCAGCTTGTAAAGGATCTGCATGCAAGGCAAGGTGTCTGGATTTTTTCTTTAGAGCAACAGGAAAGACTAGGTATGCTTTAAAAATAGCCAGGGATATGTATGCTCCAAAGATCTCTCTGGGGGCTGAGGCATCCTGAGTGAGCAGGGGCTCCTGACAGCCTCCTTGTCCTCCTGTGTTCACTCTTTGATCTGTGAACTCTGGACCTTTGCTCAGTCCATTCTAATGGAGCAAGTTGTGTACAGGCTTTCTCCTGTCCCCAGGCCCTGAAGGAAACTAGTCCAGCCCAATTATGCTTTTACCCCCACTCAGCGGTTCCAACAGTGATATATATGTGGTCTAGCCCAGTGATTCACACCTGGGGGAGAGTTTGGCCATGCTACAAAGACTTTTGGCTATGCCTGGAGACCTTTTGATTGTCATAACTAAGAGTATGATACTGTTGGTATCTAGTGGGTAGAGGCCAGAGATGCTGCTGAATATTCTCCAGTGCACAAGACCACCCACCTCCACACTCCCATCAGGCTCCCAGGGTCAGTAGTGCTGAGGCTGAGCTGCCCTGTTTGAGATCAGCACTGTGCAACAGGACTTTCGCAGTGACGAAGCTTTTCCACTATTCTGCACTGCCTAATGTGACCACTAACCACATGTGGCAGTGGAACCCTTAAAATGTGGCCAGTTTTGACAGAGGAACTGAAGTTTCAAGTTTATTTTCTTTCAATTAAGTTAATTTTAATCTTAAAAGTTCACATGTGGCTGGCTAATGGCTACTGTGCTGACCACAGCGGATCTCCACTCTCAGCAGGCTAAAGATCTTTCTTCAGTTCTTGAAAGTAATTTCCTTTCTTTATACTCTCCAGCTGCAGAATTTTCACCAGGGCTCTTTCTCTAGGAAGAGGGACTTGAAAAGTGAGGTTTCTAGTTGTAGCCATCTCTGGCCAGATGAAGCCACAGCCCCGGTTCAGAGCTTAAGCCTAGTTCACCACTGTCCTTCAAGTGAGCCTTCCTAGAACCTCCAGCAGATCTGAGCCAGGGCCAACTGGAACTTCATCACAAAACTACAGAAGCAAAAGGAAATTGGGCTCTTGAAACTTGTTTACCCTGAAGCCTTTAATTTGCCCATTTCCCTCCCAGTAACCCATTCTGGAATATTGAGAGTTTCAGCTACACTCAAATGTCACAGAAGTCCTTTTTCTCTCTCCTTCTAGGATAGTGAGGTCTGTGTTGCTCCCAATGTCCTTGCTAAGAGGGTTCCCTTCAGGGTTTTTTCGGCAAGGAGAAAAATCAGCTCCAGTATGACTTAAAGTCCCTCCACATGCAGAGAAGATATTGGCAGGAGCTTCTCTGACTTATAAAAACAAACAAAACCACAAGAAATTAAGTCCTGAGTAACCAGACACAACCCTCAGACAGAGAAGAGCTATGAACCTTTGATGTAAACCATGGTAGGAAAATGAAATACACACATGAAGTGCATATTTATGTGTGACAGTGGAATGGAAAAAGGGGGACAAGAGTTCCTGGCAAAGCTATCACAAGATTTATAATATTCCTATTTTAGGAATAAGGGAAGTGAATCTCAGATAAGTTAAGCTACTTCCCCAAGCAATACAAGTACATGGTAGAATAAAAATTTGAATCCAAGTCTACCAAACATCAAACTCTATTCTTTACCCTGGGGCACTTGTGGGAAAGTGTATGCACACTGGACAGGCAGAGTGGCAGAGAAACTTGCTTAGGTCACTTATCTGAGGAAAGCCTCCAGATTTTCTGGAACCGAGGCAGTTGAGATGTGGGACCAGAGCATTCCCCAAACACCCAAGAAGGGGATGAGGCAGAGCTGCTCCCTCCCAGTTCTGCTCGGGAAGCCAGCTGTGCCTCTAATTGGCTTCAGGGATAAAAATGTGGCTGGAGGATGGCTATTTACTTCACAGTGGGAAACGCACATTTCTATTTGCTTGATCAAAACCCAGTCTGGCACTCTGGAGGGACAGCCAGTGGGGGTGTGGGGACTGGCAAGGACAGGCACTGGGCTGGGGTGGCTGGGGAAATGCTGAGCTTTGAAGTGTTTGCACAGTCTCCTAATTAAAGGACAGGCCCACAAGGAAGATAGTAGAATAATGTGGAGGAATTGGAATCTGGACAGTTGCAAACTTCCAACTTAAAATTAATGTCCTTTTTGGCTCTAAGACGATGTACATTGGTATTTTATTAGATGCATGTGGTTTTACCACTGTTGTCCAGTGGGGCTCTTCAGAGCTAAAATTCATGTCCTGGATCCAGTAAGGAAGGCAAATCTGTGGCAAATGTCTCCCAGCTACTATCTCAGACCCTGGACAGACATCACTAATCCCTCAAGCACCACCTCCCAGGGAGGTTGAATAAGCTTTATAATTGCTTTTAGAACAGGACTCTGGGCAGACACTGTTAATTAAATCAAATCGATACATAAAACATCTATTTGCCATCCTTGCGCTTAACGTCAGATGTGATCTACAATACAGTACTTAGAGATATACCTTAGAAGACTGGTAGATCTTGTTCAAATCAAGCTCATTGAGACCAAAGCCATTGTTGCGAAAAGATTATGAATGTTAGGGTGGGTCCAAGACACAAGTGGGCAAACTCACAAGCCCAAGAAACATAGAACCTAAGAATCAGCTCAATATGCCCCTTGGCTATATCTTGTGTTCTCTCTTATCTTACCTAAATGGTCAGTCAAGCCTCCACTTGATCAGCTCCAGTGATGGTGAACTCACTACCTTATTAGACAGCCTATATTTTTTTTGGACAGCTCTCAATAGTGTAAGCTATTTTCTTAGTTACCTTTCTGATTGCTAAGACAAAATACCTGACACCCAAAGTTAAAGGAGGAAAAGCTTATGCACCTCAGTTTGTAGAGGTTTCAGCACATAATTGACTGGCTCTAAGGCAGAGCAACGTAGCAGAGCAGCAACTGAACTTCCATGACCAGCATGGCTCTCAAGCTTCCCAGGGTGAAGACCGTGAAGGGTGGCGAGTAGATGAAGAAATGAAAACAAAATATGGAAGGCTGGGATCAGCTGAAGCGCTCTCTCCTGTTGGTGAAAAGAACTGATCAATGATTGCAGCACATTTACATTTATGCTTGGCAGTTTGATGTCAAGTGAGACCACCCCGCCGTACAACTAGCTCACCTCTCACGCCCCATGTTCTTGGGGCTGGAACACCTGTTCTCCTCGAGTACTCCATGCTCTTGGCTTCACATATGTGAAGATCTCTGGCTCAGCCACTCACAACACTGGACAAGGTGACAGAAGATACCAAAAGCAACAAGAGAGGAGGTGAGAGCAAGCCTCTTTCCATCCCTTAGTGTATGCAGGCTACCCACCCTAGGCCAGGTGTAGCACTCACACCCTTAATCACAGCATCAGACCATGCATCAATCACAAACTCTAGATTCAGCCACCTCTAAAAAGCCCACCCTGTGAGGCTTTGGGGGGACATCTAGACACAAACCATAAGAGCTATGGAATCAGTTCATCCTGAGTTTGCATCCTGGCTTGCTCCATATAGTTGTGACTGACCGAGCAGAACTATCACTCTTATATAAAGTGGGAGGACATCATGAATGTGGGAAATATAACTGAACACATGTAAAACCACCTGCAGAATGCTTCACAGGCATTTGGTGCATAAATCATACAGGTTTTCATTTTTAAATTGTGCCAAAATCTGCCTTACTAAATCTTCCTCCACAGGTTCCTTGGGGATTCCAGAATATGTCTGCTTCTTCCTTCCCATGACAGCCTCACAGATGTTTAAAGACAGGTTTGAAGACAGAATGTCACATTGTTTCTGGTTTCTAGTTCCTTCCACACTTACAGAACTCTTCTACTGAATTCTCACCACTTCTGTACTTGCTCTAAACATGTGGACCCCACTCAAGTTACTTCTGACCACATCTGGGCAGACAGCACTGTTGCCTTCCTCACCTTACACCTTAGACACTGATGTGTTCTTCTGTTTATCCTTTCACGTATTCATTCATTTAAAAACTACTTAATTGGGTCTCTATGAGGTATCAGGGACTTTGCTAGAAACAAAAAGCATAGCAATGAGCCCAACAATAGACATGGTCCAGCCTTTCATCGATGCACCTATGAATGATTCTGTTAATTCATTGATTAGAACAAATAGTTCGGGGCTGGGGATATAGCTCAGTGAAATAAGCACTTGCCTAGCAAGCACAGGGTCCTGAGTTTGATCCCCAGTACCGCAAAAAAAAAAAGAACAAATAGTTCACCATGGTCTAATGCTGTCAATCCCCCCATGAGGAGTAGTAGATGCACAGCAGAAAACAAGCCTGAGGTGGTTCCTGCTTTCCATTCATTCAGCTACCTAACCATCATTAGTTTATAGTTTACTGAGTAGCTAATACCTGCAAGCCAGCCTTGAAGTCACACAAACTGGCTTCATAAGCACTGTGAAGATGCACAGTATCACGGCAGCCCATGACAGAGGCTTGCCCCTGTCTTTTTATTTTAAGGTTTTACAGTAGGACCAATATAACATTAAATTGGATGCTTCTGTCACTTTAAGTGTACAGGTTAAGGACATTAATTACACGTGCAGTGTTGTACAACAATCATCATTATCTATTTCCAAAGCTCTTCCATTGACCCAAATAGAAACTGTACCCATTAAGCAATAGTTTTCCATTTCCACCCTGCCCAGCCCCTGGTGGCCTGTATCTTCCTACCTCCATGACTTGTCTATTCTTGATATTTCATATAAAAGCAATCATACAAAATTTGTCCTTTTTTATTTGCATCTTTCACCAGGCATATGTTCAAGCTTCATCCATACTGCAACATGTATTAGTCCTCTCCTCTTCTGACTAATAGTCCATGATATGGATGTAACTCTGTTTATTGATTTATATGTTAATGGCTATTTGTATTATTTCCATCTTTTGGCAATTGTGAACAATGTTGCTATGAACATTCGTGTGCAAATACCTTCTTAACCCCTGTTTTGTATCTTATTTTGTTTTTAACTTAACTGTACAGAATTTAATTAAGCAAAATCCTGCGTTCATCTTATGAATTAAATGTGTTCACTAAATTCATAGTTTGAAACCTTAGCCCAAAATCTCCCATCTGTACTGAAGATGGGCCTTTAAGGAAATAATTAAAATTAAATGAGATCCTAAGATTCAGGCCCTAATCTTGTAGCTCTGCCATCTTCATAAGAAAAGGAAGACACCAGAGGTGTACACACACAGACACGGTAAGAACACAGCTATTTGCAAACCTGAAAGAATGCCCTCACTGCAGGTCAAACCTGTTGACACCTTGCCCTTTTATGTGCAGCCTGTAGAAGTACAAGAAACTACATTCTATTGTTTAAACTATCCAGTCTGTTGTATTCTGCATGACAACCTGAGCAAATTAATACAGTTCGCAATATGCTATCATCTCTGGTCCATATGCAATCCAATTTTAGCATTAATTAATTAATAATAAATGATTTGGTTACCCTGAGTTGCAGTTGTAGTTCTTTAGATATTATTGATATTGATTCTTGTGTCTATTAATTCTTCTTCCAACTGAACAGCCAGCAGGGCAAAATGCCAGGTAAAGTCCCAGGACACAAAAGGGCAGGATACCCTGGAGGCCCAGAAGGTTACCACAACAAGGGCACAGGATGAGAAATAAGGCAAAGATAAGATCAGAGAAGGCAGGGCTGAGGAGTGGGGGACAGAAGAATTCTCAAAAGAAAACTGATATGACCAGATTGTCATTCTAGAAGGACTGCCCTGAAAGTGGGAGACCGACAGGGGAAAAATAGAAACAAGGAGACAAGTAAGGAAGTTTTCCTGTCGCCTGGGAGAAGGAGATGGCTTAAGCCAGTAGGTTGCCGGTGCTGGCCATATCTGAAGCTTATTTAGAATGTAAATTTAGAAGCAGTAGGACTTTGTGACCATGTCCATGTGTAAAGCGGACAAATACAGAGAACGATATCCTAGCTTGTGCCTGGATGACTAGGTGAACAGAATTGAAAATCTTGGCTCCCAGGAGGAGGGCTTTCTCTGAGTGCACACGGCCTTTCTCTTCCTTTTCACACACATACTACTAAGTCTGTGTTCCCTGTTGGGCTGTGTCCTCCTTCTTGGGGTCAAGATTAACTTCAAAGGACAAAAGTCCTCTGCTCTTCCAAACTGTAAGTCTCACTTGGCCAGGCCGGGCCCCTCCATGTGGGAAGCCTGCTCAGTGAAGTCTGGGACCCCCTGAGATACATCCGCCAGATTTAGGGGTTAGCACTTGTGAGCCACTGGGCTAAAGGGCCTAATACCACATTTCCTGCCTGGGCTCTAGCAGTCATAAATCCGATTTTTTTGTCTCTATTTTTAACTCTTATTTCTTTTTATTGGACAACTTGTTAAATTGTAAGAAGGGGAATGGGATACCTTTTACTAGAGATTATTCGCAATTCCTCAACCTTTGGTGCGTTAAGGAATAACAAAATACAAAGTTGGAATTCAGTAAGTGAAGTCTGCTCCTGGAATGACTGTGAGGACAGCCACAGCTTCTGGCCCCATAGAATGCTGGTTAGGTTTCCTTTACTACTAAAAAAAAAAAAATCCTGAAATTATCAACTTTTAAAATGGGAGTGTTTATTCGGAGTCATGATTCCAGCGGTTTCAGCCCATGGTCATTTGGCTCCTCTGCTTCTGGACCTGTGGTGCCGCACAGCGTCATAGTGAGGCGCACCTGGTACAGCATAGCTATTCTCATGGAGGCTCAGGACAGAAGAAAGGAAGAAGAGAAGCTCAGATCTCAATAGCCCCTTCAAGGACCTGATGCCATGCAACTGGAAGACTTTCAGCTACAGTAGTTCCCACCTCGTAATAGTTCCATTATGTCCCAATATTGCCATGGGCCGGGGGCCAAACCTTTCATCCACAGGCCTTTGCGAGACATTTACCCAAACCACAGCACCTGGGTAGAGTGCTGTGACCTTGATTATTTCTAGAAGTTTGGATTAGACTCCAGTGATTTTTCATTTTTGTCACTATCTCTTAGCAGTTCCAGCGTGGGCAGAAAGGCTTTCTCACCTTTGCAACTTCATTAGGCCCTGTCTTGCTTTACAAAGGATTTAGGGAGGAGAAAATAATTATCAGAAAGTGGGAGTTGCTCTGGAAACCCTTAAGTACTAGCACCCCTTGGTCACCACCATGCCCTGAGCGCGTGAAGTCACTAGGTGAGAAGGAGGTTCTCTATTGTTTTCTTCAGTGTTAGGTTCCAAGTAAATAATTCAATGGCATTTCTGTTTCTCCAGCATGTTCAGCTACGACAATTAGTGCAGGTTCCGTAGTGTTTCCAAAATTCCTTGACCTCTGACTCCAGTGAATGCAATTCTGCTCCTTTTTTTTTTTTTTTCATGCAGTACTGGGGATCAAACTCAGGACCTTGTGTTTACCAGGCAGGCGCTTATGCCACTGAGCTATATCCCCAGCTCTATTCTGCTCCTTTAATGATTTCTGAGGTTATAGATTCTGTTGAGTGAGCAACAGGTTCATAGAAATCACCTTAAATCCTGAAGCAGCAGGCTCCATGCTTGGGAAGACTGAGCCCTGATTTGTTTGAGGAGCAAGCAGGAGAGGTAAATAGGAGTTGCTTTGGCTGCAGGCTGAGGAGCCAGGAAAAGCCCTGCTGAATGTGTTTGTCTGGGGCTGGACTCCCCACCACCCCTCTGATAAGGTGCTGCCTCCATAGCTTTTGGTTCTGGGACAGACTCCTTTAGTGAAGTTCTATAGGGAACAGAATCACTGGGAGATCCACGTGGTAGCCCAGGTTGGAAATGCAAGTCTCTCCTCCATTGTTTGTTCCTTTTTTCTTCAATGACAATTTGTACTCTCGTCACTGGATTGGCTACTGCAAAAGGCAAAGATGAAAACTGTGTGGTCCTACAGGGAAAGATCAACCTGTGTGGCAGACAAAGGCAGAGGGATTCTGCCAGGATAAAATATAAGGTTATCTCACAGCTTGGGTGCCATAGATGAGCACCTGAACCTGGAGACACTGGTTAGGCCTCTGTCTGCAGAATTTTGAAAATGGATCAAACAGGTGTCTCACTTTCTAGTGCCTGGAACTATCAAGGGGAAGTGAGTTTAGAAGGCTGGAGGGTGGGCTCACCTTTGGCTGAATTGAAAGGGAAACTGCTTGAAACTGGTTGAAAGAAAGAGTGAGGGATGGAGGGTAAAGGGGAAAGAGAGATAGAGACAGAGACAAGACAGACACAGTGATTCATGCTCAGACAAAAGTAGAAGTAAAGGGAGGAAGATGAGAAGAGTGAACACTTCCTGCGTCCTCAGAGACCTCCAGGTTTACGTGGAGGCCCAGCCACGTTCTTCACCTTGCAATTCTGTGAGACACTCCTTATAACCAGCCTCTTTCTGCCTAAGCTACCTTGAGTGAATTCCTACAAATACAACTGATCTAAAGTATCATGATGGACAGTTGCCACATACGAGTGTAGCTCTATACCTGCAGGAGAGGTGGCTGTAGGAACACATAAAAGACATTCTGGTGATAAGGTCAGAGCAGCTGGAGAATTGTCATAAAAGGTCAACATGAAATCATGGTCACAAAGAATGACAACCATGACCAGTTCCTCAAATAGTCACCCTGTGCCGGACATACTCATAAGTGTGATTATCTCCCAGGTAGTCTTTGCAGCTACCCTCAAAGTAGAGACAATGGAAATTGTAATTTTTACATGGGAGAACTAAGGCTCAATTGCCTGAGGTCAAAAGTGGTGAAGCTGAGATTTGTACCCTGAAGTCTTTCAGTCTCCAGGCCATCCCTTTTCCCTTTTGCACTGTATGCCTCCCCAAAGGCTTACCATATGACAAGTGACAGCAGCTCTGGACTGGGGCTGACACTTCATTTAGAGAAAACAGAGTGCACAAATAAAGTTAGACAATCCTACACACACACACACGCACACAAAGGAAAGAAACAAAACAAAAAAGAAAGGAAGATAGGAAGGAGTTGAACACGGTGAATCTGGACATGGAAGGCTATACAACATGCAGGGTCCGGTGCAGAATAAAAATGTTAAGCTTTTGTTCATCAGCTTTTAAGAAATCCAAGATGACGCTAGCAGGTCTTATAAATTGGGTGTGAGTCTGTTTGGATACCAGATCCTCCATGCCTGGAGAAGTTCCAGACCTATGAAGACAGGCAGGAAACCACTGTTTCCTGCCTGGGATTCAAGTAGGTACTTTTTTCCTAATGAGGACAGGATGGGTCTCTTGTGTAAGGCCAGGAGGTTTGTTTTTAATTCTGTAGGGAATGGGAGGCCAGTAAAAGACTTTAAGAAACCAGTGACCCCCATCTAAGATTGTGCCTCAATATTACAGATACTCCTAAGCACAGAGAAGGGTGCGCAGCCATCAGGATTTCTCTAGGGAGTTGAGTGGTGCTGGAGACATGCTTGACCACTTGAGAGACTCTGGCCAACAAAGTTCAGAGTTGTGGTGGGAAACTCCTCATTTAAGGGTGTTGAATTCCTTCACACGGTGTTCTTTTAAGGGAGGAAAATATGTAAATAGAAGTCATTAGTGAATGTATTTTTAAGCCAACAATACCTAGTATGTCAAAATTGCTTTCCCTAAAATTGAAACCTATTGAAGATTTTCAACCCCCCCTTATAAAGTGCTCAATTAGGGTAAAAAAATTCCATAGTTCTCTTTAGATTGATCCTGTTGGAAGGCAGGAGTGCTTTCTTTTTAGGCATTGTCCAACCATGGTGATACAAATCAGCCCTTTAGGATAATTTATATGTGGGAAAGGAGTTCTGAAATAGGTCCACTTGGAGTTAAAAGCATCGTAAATAAGCTGGGTTGGGAGAATGAGCCTGCTGCCATGGGGAATTATGGAATGGGCTCCCAGTGGCCCCCACCAGAGGCATCAAGGCTGCTCCCTCCTGGGCCGTATGTGCTGAGAGATGGCAGGCCTCTCCGAGCTCTTTTATACCCGTTGTCCCTGAGGGAGACTGAACTTCAGAGAGGGGCAGGGACCTGACCACCTTAGCCCAGCAGGACAGGACAAAGCCAGTGGTAGGGTTTCCCTCCTGATTGATTACTGCACATGCTCGTCTCTTCCTGAGCACAGAATCAGTCAACTCCCTGTGGGCCAGTATTTGAGTCAGGGCAGGAAGAGCCAGTGCCAGAGCACCCAAGGTACTGCGATAAGTGCAAAGTGTCATGTTTACCAGTGTTATTAAGAAAACACATAAAAAGGAAAGAATGTGTGTGCATATTCCTATATATGTGCATAGAGATGGGGTTGTGTGTGTACATGTACACATGCATACATGCATGTGTGTTCATGTGTGCCTGTGAATGTTCAACTGCTGAACAGCCTCGGCATGTATGTGCATCTCTTGTGCATGTGTGTGTCCATATACATGGACTCATTTGTGTAGGGATGTGTGTATAGGCTAGTATATAAATGTGTATGTGTGTATGTGCATGTATATACGTGGCTGTCATTGTATTGTGAGCATCTAACTCTGTCTGGAAGAATCAGAGAATTTAATCTAGGAGCTAAAGGCAACATTTTGAACAAAGCTGACAAAATGCAGGCAGCACGTTGGGCTGGACCCACGAAGGATCAATTGGGGAGTTTGGATCTTATCTTACAGAGGCCTGAAGGAAGGTCCTACAGGTTATAAGGGAGGGAGTGACTTGGCCACACCTATGTTTCAATTACCATAAAGGCCTGCACACAAGATGAAATTATTCTTCTCAGATGTTTCCCTCTAAAGAAGGAATCTAAAGATTCCATCCCAAGGCTGCCATGTGACAAGCAGGGCACTGTCAAGAGCCTATACAGCTTCAAACAGCAATGTGGTACTGTTTGGAGAACGACACAGTAGCCTGAAATCACCTCAATCTGTTGGTGAAAATAAAAGTAGACAAAGAAATTGAACACAGATGGAGTAATTCATTATTCTTGGGAATGTGACCCCATAACTGTTGGATGTTATTGTAAGCAACCCTCTTAAAGGTTATCTTTAAAAAGCAATGAAGAGAGTTATTTATTCTGAGGAAACAGTGCTCAAGGTGGGTAAAGAGGTATTGTTTGTGGTTTGGCTGTGGAGGAGCCAGATCTGTCTTTACAGAAGATAAAAGATGGTTCTGATGGCGGTGGAGGATGGGCCCTGACAGCAGGAAGGCTGTGGCTGAACTCAGGGGTCCAGGGTCCAGGAAACAGCTGAACCTGACAAGAACCAGGGGAGGCTGCCAGGAATAATGGAGGGCTGGGATAGCATCGGGCCCTCAAAGGTGGAGAGCAGACTTAGGGGCAAGTCTTCACTTACATCAGATGGAACCTACAGGGACAAGGGTGTCTCTGAAGTGACATATTCACTTGGAGCTGGTTCTATCTGCCTGGAAATCGAGGTGACAGGGACTTAGTGACTCCTGGCACTTGCTGTCACTTCCCATTTCCCTGGTTAGAACGGGGTGGAAGCTGGTCAAAGATCCTCATGCACACCTGAGCCCTGTCATCCTTCAGGTGGGAGGAAGCAGAAGGGGCTCTGGGCCTACAACCTAGGGTTTTGCTGACTAAGAGAGAGGGCAAGAAGGTAGGCAGGGGCTCAAATGCTTCCTTATCAGGGGACCCTGAAAAGGAGAAGAAGTAGCCTCAGCTGTTTGCCCCAAACTCACACTAAGCTTCTGAAGGACAATCCCATATAGGAGCTGAAAGCTATTTCTCTGGGTGCCCACCACTTATTACCATGGCAATAGGCAGGCAGCCTAGATTTGGTGGTCAGGACCCAATCCCTGGTCAGTCATGGTTCCCATCCACCTCTGAAAGACTTGCTGTGGTTCTTCACAGCTGGCTCCAGGAGAAAGTCAAACCCCCTTAGGATTTCCCAGTGTACCTTCACGGGTGTGGCCACCAAAGAGGACCTCTTACCTCCGCTGGCACTGTGCTTTGGACTGGGCTGAACCACGCAGTCCACTCCTTATCCCAGAACGTTCTTCTCCATCCACTCACTTTTTAAAAGTGTTTCAGATTCTACTCCTATCACTCTAAAATGCATTCTTTCCTCTTCTAAGCTACTAAACTTAGGACAGCAGTGTCAGGAGGACCCTTCTGAGTTGTACAAGCATTTCCTGTGACCCCAGGTCCCCTACCTGCCCCAGCCCTCACCTACCATCCTCTACCTCTCACTATGCCAGGTACTTAAATCTCACATCTCCTGGGTTCAGTGAATAGGTATCTGCCTAACAGAGTCCTCAACAGACATGGAGTGGATGGACAGAGAGAGAAGGAAGTCGCGGGCACCAGGATCTTTTCTGTAGCCTGTGCAGATGCTACCTTGGGTTGTGAGAAAATAGCTGAAGTGAACATCAGCACAGCCGCTGCTGTGCATAGGCCTAGTGTGAGAGGTAAGCTTCCACCCAGCTAGTATGCAAATGACAGGAGAGCTACAGAATATGAGGATCTGAAGAAAAAGAAGTAAAGTCATGCATGTGAGGTATGAGGCATAGGCCAAAGATCAAATAGGCTTCCTCTCCTTCCATTCCCACAGTCTCCCATAGGTTCCAAGTGGTGAAGGGACTTTGCCACAGGGCATGTAGCCCTATGGTCCTTGAAGAGCAGTCACCTGCTCTGCTTGGCTTCCAGAACTGGTGAGTTTCTAGAGCCACCTTCCTATTCTTCCTTAACACCTCTGTTCCTTGGTCCTATGGTAGACAATGCATAAAACGACACAGAGAGTGTAGGTGAAGCAGGGAAGAGCACTGTACTTACCCAGGTAGCTGTGTCATCCCTGCCTCATGATGTCATCCTGCTGTGAGCCACCTGCCTGGGAGTCTGGTACTGCAGGGTGCAGGGCAAGACGGCAGTGCCTTTCTACTGCAGTTCTGCACTCCCTTTCCCTCTGCCCAGAGGACCCCTTAACACAGCTCAAGGACTTATAAAAGAAGAGCAACAGCACTCTCTGGCCCCCTGGACTCTTGCCTGACTTGCCGCATCCTTGGCAAGTACCAACTCAGCAAGCCCTTTCCTTGGAATTTCCTTCACAGTCTGAGAGACCAGGGATAAGCATTGTGTATTAGCCCTAAGATGACTGCACAAGGGAAACGGGCAGAGGTTTGTCTTCATGGGGGAGCTGCAACTGTCCCTGTGTACCCAAATGGGAAGATGCAGCAAGTGGGCAGGCATGGTAACTACAGTATAGCCCATGGGGCTGAGGTCCACTGAACCCAAATACACTGATGCTCTAAGTCCAATTTTTCTATTTTCCAGTTGTGTATCTGCCTCTGTCACTTAACCCCTCTGATATTCAGTTTCCCATCTGCAAAATGGGACCAAAATAGCCGACACTGCATAAGGTCATGAGGAGGAGGAGGAGGATTACATAAAATATCATGTAAAATACTTGGCATGGGACTGAGGAAATCATATTCTCCCTAAGTGATAATGCTTCCTTCTGTCATCCTCATCTGAGGGAAGATGAGTGATCAGTACTTTATAAGATAGCATCAGAACAGTTCTGCAACACACACACACACACACACACACACACACACACACACACAAACACATGTGCACACACAATCTCTCTTTTCTCCTTGCTTTGAGACCTGTATTTCTCCATCCCAGCTTTTTCTCCCCAAGCACAAAACTATGGATACACTGATGAGGAGAGGGGCATTAAAATTCAGATATGGAATCTAAGAGGTCTTTGGAAAGAGATAGAGTTTGCCCTGGGCACAGAAAAGCTGAATCCTTGGAGACAGTGATAGTGAGAAGAGTGTTCCAAGCAGAGGAAATGGAGCAAGTGAAGTCTAGAGATGGGATAGTGCAGTCTGACTAGAAGTATGATAAGGAACACAGGAAAACCAGGAAGAGGGGCAACTGAAGAGGATGACCAGACAGCAAAGGGCCTTGGGTGCCCAACTCTATTCTGAGCTCACTGTACAGGAAATGGGGGCATTGCAAAGAAACCTAGACCAGTCAAGGTTACAACTATGCCATCAGACTTCCTCGGGACTGGGCTGGATGGGCAGGGCTGGAGGGAGAGTCTGAACAAGGTAAGAGGTGAGCCAAGCTTTAGCTCTGACAAATTGCCCCACTATGTGGATGCACATATATCACTGTGGTATGATGTTTTCAGTTCTTCTGGGAAAATACCCAGAAGGGGAATACTAGGTTAAATGGGACCTCTAACCCTAGTTTTCTGAGGAAACTGCACGCTGGCTTCCACAGTAGTGGCACCAGTCTACACTCCCACCAACAGTGGAGAAGGGTTCCTTTTTCCCCACAGCCCTTCCAGCATGTGTTGCTGGTTGATTTCTTGCTTCTAAACATTCTTTCTGGGGTGAGATGGAATCTCAGTGATGCTCAAATTTGCATTTCTCGAATGACCAACGATGTTAAAGATTTTTTCATATATTTATTTGCCATGCATATTTCTTCATCTGAGAAGTGGTTTTCATCTCAGATGTCCATTATTTGATTGGGTCTTTGAATTTGGGGGTCCTGGTTTTTTTAATTCTTTATATGTTTTAGATAGAAGTCCTTTGAGGGACAGTTGAAGGCAATAGTATGTAAGATAACAACTGTTGTTCAATTCCTATCTTCTTGTTTAGTGAAATTCTGTATCATTTCTAGTGTTTTTATTATTTTTAGTCTCTTTAAAAACTAAAAAAATGTATAAGCCTAAGGCTGAAATGTTCAAAAATGGAAGACCAATGTGTTCAGAGAAATGGTTTGGTAGCCTGGCCTCATAGGATGTGCCAAATTCTTCTTTGTTTTATGAGCTATATTTGATGCCCCTTCTCATGAAATAAACTACCTATGTACTTTAAAAAAAAAAAAAAAGCAAACCATAAAAAAGATAAGAAGTGATCAGATAGAGTCGAGGACACCTACCTAAACAGGACTTATGGAAGTGGAATGGATGGGGGTTTCCAAGGAGATGAGCTGAAGTGAGAAAAAGGCCAACACCGGAGTATTAGCTTAAGGGTTTATGGACTGCAAAACCATTCACCAAGGGTGCGGAGCCAGGGACAGAAGAGGATCAAGAATAGGAAAAGGAACTATTGTGAGATGGGGCACAAGTGGCCTTCAGAGGCTGAGGGACCATCTGGAGGGAGATATTGACATTGAGCAGACAGCTGGGGTTGAGGGTGGATATCAAAACAAAGAATAGGAAGAGCTTCAAGGAAGAGAACAAGAAAACAAATCAGAAGCGAAGCTTTCAAGAATAAGTTTGCTTAAGAGGAGAGCAGGAAAAGTAAAGTCTATGAATGAGCTAGGGGGCAGAGAGGGGAGGGAAGCAAGGAGATTAGAGCCCAGGGCGGGCTGCAAAGTAAGGGACTCGCGCAGGGGGAAAGGTGGAGTGGGGGTGGAAAAGCACCCAGACTTGGCAACTGGAAGGCGGTTCTGGCACCTGGGGCGAGCTCTTGCAGGTTAGCCATGCAGCTGAGAGGCAGATTGTGTGGACAGAACAAGGAGATTGAAAGAATGGCGGTGGCTGCGAGGAGGAGGGAGAGGAATGGGTGGTCACCTGGACAGGTGTGCTGTGGGGAGTCTTTCACTTGTCCACTTGGAAGACATCTAAGGAAAAGGGAAGGGGACTGAGACACAAGTAGCTGGAGGGAGGGTGCAGGGAGGGAAGAGCACCTGGAATTCTGGAAAAGGTTCTTCTTGGAGAGAGGGAGGGACCCTGGAGGGCTGAGATCTAGATGGATCTGAGGTGAGGGGAGAGGAAAGTTGTGAGCACTTTCTCCTTATACATCACACTGGAGCCAAGGAATGCAGTTTTGCCTTAGTGATGGGATGGGAAGGGTGCAGTGGAGAAATGTTGGGAATAGAAGTGAGTGGTTGACCTGCAGATGCGCTGCTGTCTGGACACACTTTAGGTAGAACTCAATATAGAGCCAGGCCTACTGAGGGAGACAAAGATGGGGAATACCTGGTAAGCTCACTCAGAGCAGACTGCAGACATCCAAGTGAAGACCCTGGGATGTTCTGAGGACACACAGTTCTATTTGAATCTCAGAGTCCAGGCAAGCTGAAGGACAGAGCATGCCTCCTGCTATCCCTTTGAGTTTGTGACATTCTTATGTATTCTGCTCACACCTATGAGCTGGCCACCCAGGACGCACAACAAGAACACCACTCCCTTGGGTTGGACTTGAGAAAGGCACTTGGGAGCCTTCAAGGAGCTGGCAGTATCTGGCCTGGTAGTTCTTCAAAAGCCTGATGCAGCTTCACACCCTGTGCTGGGCATCCCTCCAGGTGGCTCCCAGTGAGTATACCCTATGGGATCCTTGTGCCCCTGAATGTAAGCAGAATCTGTGAATTGCTTACCAGTAAGATAGGCAAAGGTGATAGGATGCCACCCTCTGATTATGACATTCGGTAAGACTGCCTAGCCCACTGCAGCAGCAGATGCTCTTGCAGTCCTCAAGAAGCAAACAACCATGTTGTGAGAAGCTGTGTGTGACCTCTAGGAACTGAAGATGACCCCCCAGCCAGCAGTCAATAAGAAACCAGGCTGTCCATCATCCACCAGCAAGGAAGTAAATTCTGAACTTGGAAGTGGTTCTTTCCCACCTGAGGCTCCAGGTGGGAATGCAGCCCTGCTGACTCCCTTCCTGCAGCCTGGTGAGACCAAGCAGAAGGCTCAGCTACTCTGTGCCCAAAATTCTAATATACAGAGACTGTGAAGTAACAAATGTGCATCATTTTAAGCTACTAAGATTGTGATAGTTTTTGTGCAGCAACAAGAGATTAAAAGGAGCCCCAAAATGCCACCCGTAAATCTACCTTCTCATGTATCCCACATTTTACTCCTTGTACCCTCACTCACCTACACATCTGCCTTCTTAGCTGTCATCCCCAGTAGTCATTAATTTAATCAACAAATATTCACTGGGAGTCTGCTGTCTGCTGACCCTCTTCACAGCGCTGGGTAGCAGTGGTCAATGTGAAGATAAACAGGTTCCCTTCTGTCATGGGATAGGAGTCTGTACATGCACACCTGCTACTCACCCACTCAGCACCTGTCTGTCCACTGTGCCTTGGCCCATCTGCATAAATCCTGGCCCTTCCTCCCACCCCTCATCATCTGCTCACTTGCACACCATCCTTCTGGAATATCGAAGACTCAAAATGTGGAATCAAGACTTATAAAAGGTTCCATTCACATGGTCAGCAGACATTTGTTAGAAACTCATCAGTCCTGTGCTAGGTATTATAGGGGAGTCACAACATCCAGGGAGGAAATCACAATCACATAAATGTGAAGGATTCTCCCACCCTCATACAAAAAGACCTTAATGATGTGTGCTCAGAAGTGAAAGCTGCTCCATTGGTATCACAGCTCAGGGGTTCCACTGAGGATACAGGAGTTTTTCCACTGTACTCTGCTCCCTTTGAAGGTTAGCTTGTCACTTCATGGCACAAAAACAATATAGCTGAGTTTAAGTGCTGCAATAGAAAACCCTGAAGAAGAGAGGGTGAGAAAAGGGATTAGAACAAACTAAAAATGTTTCTCTTTCTTAAAAATATTTCTAAACAAAGGATTGATTCACCTTGGAAGGGGTGTTTGTGAAACACTTACGGTGCCCACTGCCATCGGTGTGCTGTTTCCTTTGGGCTTTGGGCAGAAGAAGTAGCTTGATATTCAAGTGAATCTGTGCATCTGGGTGAAGGAGCAGAGCTCGAGATAGAAGCTAGGGAAGGACACTGGGGGTGGAGAGGACACAGGTAACAAATGAGAAACCCTTGCATACCAGGTGTGCCTCTGGGAATCTGTCAGCAGTACATTCAGAGCTTCATACTGCATTTTCTCCAGAATTTTATTTCCACCACCAACCATCTGCCAGCCCTGATTCTGCTAGAATTTCTCCCATGGCAGCTTCTCCTTCCTGCCTCTCTTCAGGTCATTGACTGGCTCTCCTTTCCTGGAGCTTGGCCATCGGGCCTCATGCCCTATGAGACAGCATCCACACTCCCATGATGCACTAGCTTTAGAAACTCCTCTAACTTGAGGTGTCTAGTTGTTTGCAATGAGCGTGCTGGACATTCCGCCTGCTTCTGGAAAGTGCCAAGGTCACGGACATATGGAAAGAATGAGAACCCATCACAGACAGGAACAGGCTGGCGAGGCATAACATGATGTGCCTCAATGGGATCCTGGGATATTAACAACGAAACTGGGAACATCCACATCAAGTCTGGGGCTTGCATCAGAGCAAAGTGCCGATTCCTGGCTTTGACAAAATACCACTATAATATAAAATATTGACTACAGAGAAAACTAATGAAAAGAATATGAAAACTCTAGTTTCTTCGCAACTTGTCTATAAATTTAGAAGTATTCCAAAATGCGAAATTTATTAAAATGAGCCCATTTCCTGTGGTATCAGTGCTGTATGTTTGGGATGCACCAGTACCTTAATAGTTGCCTTGCAAGTCCCAGGCCTTTAAAGAATGGCTTACAGGGGAATTCATAAAAGTGAGGCAAAGGTGAGGTGCTTTTTCTATGAGGTGTCTGTGGCTGCCGGTCAGGTGATATCAGGTAGATAAGGGAAACGAAGTACAGGCCACTTTTGCCATCCTCTCATATCATAGCTCACTTGGTACCGTACATCCCCCAGCCAATGACTGATACCACACCCACCCCAATCCACTTTTGCGTTCAGCTATCTGGTGCACTCTGTGCTGCCTCTGTATCAATGAGGAGGGGGATCGTGCAGTTATTTTTTGTGTGTGTCTATTTGAGACAGAGTCTTGCTATGCAGTTCAGGCTAGCCTTGAGCTCACTTTGTAGCCTGGTCTCTAATTCACAAGGATCCTCTTGTCTGAGCCTAGATCATGTAGTTATAAACCCAAATTCAACTACCTTTTCTCCAGCACTTGTCATGTCAGGCCCAATACCAGGGCTAGAACTCAGAGCTGGAAGAATCATCATCACTTATTAAATATATGTTCTGTGCTAGAAGCTATGCCTTGTAAATAAAGTGTTTTCCCCATTTTTAGACTAAAAACCTACATCTCAGCATTTAACCCACAGAGAAATATCTTCCAGAATTGTAGTCAGTCCTCTCATCTTCACTGCTGCTTTATCAGCTAAGCTTATGTAATATTCCAAATCCTTTGTTGTCATTTCAACAATGTTCCTAGCACCTTCACCAGAAATAGATGCCTTCTCAAGTAACCAATATTTTCCATCCATAAGAATGAATCCCTCTTCTGTTAAAATTTGACTATTAAATTGTAGCACTTCCATTGCACCTTTAGGCTTTGCTTCCTTCTTTCTTTCTTTCTTCTCAACACATTTACAGTTACTTCCTTCATTGAGGTCTTGAGCCCCTCAAAGTCGTCCATGAAAGTTGGAGTCAACTTTCCCAAACTCTTGTTAATGTTGGTATTTTGACCTCGTCCTGTGTGAGTCATGAATGTCCCTAATCTCATCTAGAATGGGGAATTCATTCTAAAGGTTTTCAATTATCTCTATCAAATCCATTAGAAGAATCACCATCTATGATAGCTATAGTCTTACCAAATGTATTTTTAAATAAGATTTGAAATTTTACATTACTCATTGATCCACGAGCTATAAAAAGGACATTTGTTAACAAGCATTAAAACCAAACAAGTTAACAACTACAAAGGGCAAAATTACTAGAAATGATATAATTTGCCCAAATATAGAAGCAAATAGGCTCCAATCTCACCATTTTATAGATGATCAAACCAGGGATCAGAGTAGTAAATTTTGCATGAGGCTGCACAGCCTAATCAGGTCTAGACAGAAAAGAAACTCAGACCCATCTCCCATCTCTCTCTCTCTCTCTCTCTCTCTCTCTCTCTCTCTCTCTCTCTCATTCTCTTTCACCTCTGATTTCTGAAAACTTTTTGGGACCCTCTGGCCAATGCCTACGGAGTCCAGCTGCTCCCAGACTAGAACAGTGCTCAGGGAGGCTCCTCCCTCCCAGGCAGGTACAGATTCTCTGCCCTCCTCCACACACTCACCTCCCTGTGTCTGCAGGCCCCGCTCGGCAGGGGGTGCAATTACCATCTGTGTCACTGGCATCTTTACAGAGGCATATTTAAGTCGCTGCAGCACTCACAGGAGAAAGCAAGTAAACACACAGCCCAGCAAAGTGCCGAACCCAGCCTCAGGTCTGACTGCATGGAGCAGACATCAAAGAGTTCACACCGCCATGGAAAAGATATGCAAAGGAAGATAGAAGAAAGTACATTCTCCTTTTGAGATGCTGCATTGCTTCCCTCGTATAATGCCTAGGAGTTCAGGCAGCTTTCACAGGCTGCCTGGCTGGTCCAGTCCACGTCATCTTGGAGGCCAGGGTAGTGGAAGAGCAGCAGTCCAGAGGTATACAGTTAAAGGCAGAGGATATTCAGATGCAAGTGGTCCCATGTGGTGATGGGCCGCCTGCTTCCTCAAGCAACTACTAGTTCCGGGCAGGAGGAAGTGGTGAGTAAACAACCCCTCTGTGTGTCTCTGTGTCTGTCTGTCTGTCTGTCTGTCTCTCTCTATGTCTGTCTGTCTGTCTCTCTCTATGTCTGTCTGCCTGCCTGCCTGTCTGTCTGTCTGTCTCTCTCTCTCTCTCTCTCTCTCTCTCATGTTGTGTGTCTCTCTGGTGGCCAGTAGAATCTGATGAACAATCATAACATGGTTGGGTACAAGCAGGAATCAGTTTGGGACCAGAGCAAGAACAAGCAATCTCTTGAGTTCATGAGAAAAAAAAAAAGTATGCCATCCATTAGCAACTCACTCAAGTTCACCAAAAATGTGTCACTCAAGGCACACTGCATCTTAAAAGTCAACTGTTTAATAAATATTTAGTGAGCCTGTCTATGTGCCAAGCATTAAGCTAGGCACTAACAAACACTGTAGCTGTGCATGATATAGAAATTTCCCTGGCTGTGGTAGACCCTGGAATTCTGGCTGTGGGGTCCCTGAGGATTAGGAAGGAAAAGACAGGAGTAAAGCGGTAAACAGCAAACTGATAGTGGGGTGCTGAGCTTTAGAAGGACTGGAAACTGGAAAGTGGGTTGAATACTCTGGCTGGACCGGGGAAGACCTCTCTCAGGGAGAGAGCATTTAGAAGAAGAGAAAACAGCACGAACCTGGTGGATCAGGAAAGCATGGCATGGATGGTATTTCTGGGTTCTAGCAAAGCCTTGGAGCAAAAAAAGCCTCCATATTTACTAAAATATGTTATGCGCTTATTTTGTGGTAGACACTGTTTGGTCCACACACTTGTCAGCCATGGATTTAGGATTGTTTTTTGGTCCAGGTCTCCACACTGCAGGCTCCTTGAGGATACTGCTGCTTCCTATCAGTCACCAGTATTTATGGCAAAAATCTAACACATGCTACTGTCTTGCCCAGTGACAAAATGAAAGGATGCAAGGAGGGAAAACCAGCAGGTGGCATGAAGTTAGGAGACAGTGTGCATAGAGGGGATCAAATAAAGATCCTCAGAGCAGCAGATGGAGTCAAGAGTCAGACAGAGAGATGGGAAGACATGAGATCAGACTGATCTGATTCCACTCTTAGTCCCAGAGGTGAGGAGAAGCAGGAAGGGATGTGTTACCCCGCAGGAACCAGATATGTGTCAGCACCGTGGTGGGACCACCACTGAATCCTCTGTGACATTAGAAGCTCTTCCCACAGATGCTTTTGGGACATGAACAAAAGGGGTATACAAATGAATATCAACAGTCCCAGCTATGTAGAAAGGACTCAGGGCAGGGAGTTGGTGTGGGCTGGGAGTGGCTTTCAGATCTAGCCCACATGGCCTCCTCACACCATCTTATTTGTTACCATTGCAAGGGCAGAGGCTTTTGTGCCAGTGCTGAAATACTCTTGGCACCCTTTAGAAAGCCCTTCTCGATGATAGTGTCCTTTCTCAACATCTCTCCCTGGAGACAGCAGGTATGCCCACTTATTTTCCCTGCAGAGGCCAGAAGTGCGGGTACATCGAGACACTGGGCCCCTCCTAACGCTCTAAGTGGCAGCAGCAGGGCAGTGCTAGACTCCCAGGGGAGTGGATTTGAGCTCACCTAGGATCTTCTTCCTGCAATTATCCACCTCTGGGAGCCAAGAGCTTCATCTTGAGCACACAAAGGCAGCTTACTGTGAGTTTTAAGAGGAACAATGGGTACCAGGGGGCTGGCTTCTTGGGCAGGAGAACTATGCATCTATGCTCAGGAAGGCCCTGCACTTTGGTATAATAGTCTACTTTCATTTCTTGAAATTCTTGATAATTCTTGAACACAGACCCCAAATTTTCCTGTTGCATTGGGTCCCATGAATTATGTAGCTCCTCCTAGAGAAAACTGTGAAGACCAAAAAGCATTGTAATGGTGCACAGTGGGATGCTACTGCTGACGACAACACAAATGTACATGTGTTGCACAGAACAGGAATGGGGAATTTGCAACCTGCAGTGTTGGGATCACACAGACTTTGCCTCCTATTCCCTGGCTTCTCACCCAGTCCCCCCCCCCCCGCCCCGGGATCTAGAGAGCTCAACTTTCACTTTATGACCAAGGACTCTGTTCCAATTCTGTGCTTGGCTTCACTAGCTGTGCAGACCTCAGTGAGTCCCTTCCCTCCTGAGTGGCCCTTGACTGACCTGCACGAAGCCTGCTAGGACGGGTCCCCATCTAATCCTCTCCCACGGCCCTGCACCTGTTGAAATCCAGCTAGCTCCTCTAAGTCTGGCCAAGCAGCTCTGCCCCTAGCGGGAGTTGGAGGCATACAACTCCCTTTCAGGAAGACAGGGTTAGAGCCATCGCCACCTGCACCTGCCGTCTCTACTGTCCTCAGCCTCTGGGAGCATCTTAGCAGCCAGCCCTGGGTGAGGACTGGGGGTTGGGGGCACCTGACAGGACACGGTGGATGCTGCAACTTGAGAGCTTCTGAAGAGCAGAGGTGGGACTCCTTAGTGAAGGGAATTCCTTAAGGTCAGAATCAGACTTTATTTAAGGGTGGGGGGAGGGGGGGAGTGTGTGTGTGTGTGTGTGTGTGTGTGTGTGTGTGTGTACGGCGATGCCGAGTATGTCCCTCTATACAAGAATGAGGCAAGCTCAGTGTGTCCCTCTATACAAGAGTGTCTGCTGGTGGACTCCATCTGGTGTGTGGCACCACTTCTGTGGGTAACTGGCTCAAGGAAGGGTCTGTTACAGTGTCAGTGTAGAGCAGTGTGCCCACCTGCTGGCAGAGCCCTACATGTGTAGGGAGATGGTGTCAGTGTATAGTGGGCTTGTGGCTCAGTGCGGGACTGTCTCAGATACTCTGTGTGTGCTCTAGAGTGTGCTTGTTTCTGTGTGTGTGTGTGTGTGTGTGTGTGTGTGTGTGTGTCCGCGCGCGCACCTGTCATCCTGTCCCAGCTTGTTGCTGAGGGTGGGCTGAGCTCAGAGTGTGTGTGGCGGGGGTGTCGGTGTATGTCTGTGAAGTGGTGATTTGATGTGTAGTTGTACCAGACGGTGTGTCTGTCACTATGTCTGCATCTGAGTGAGTGTGGCGGCAGGCCCCTCTAGCAGTGCTCAGTGTGTGTGTGTGTGGGGGGGGTTTAAGCGCCATAGTGTGTGCTTTAGAGCCAGCGAGGCTCCAATGCAAGGCTGCGGCAGAGAGAGTGTCAGAGTGGGTGTCAGCGTCTTGACTTGGTAGCATCGCCTGCAGTCCGGGGCCTGTGCCTAGCTCGCGGGCCGGGTCAGAACGTGGAGTCCCTGGCCCCTAAACCCAGACCCCTCCTTCCAAGGGAGCGGCGGGCGTGCGCGCCGGCGCCGCTAGGACCCGGCGGCGGCCGGCCGCTGTCCCCGGGCCGCGCGAGTGAGCATGTGCAGAGCCGGGCGCCCGCTAGCCCGCTCGCCCGCTCCGCGCCCGTCCGCCCTGCTCGGCGCCCGCTCGCACTCTCCGCCCGCCCCGCCGCCGCTGCTCCGCGCGAACGTCCGCAGTCCAGGGGAACTGGGCGGCAGCGCCGTGCCCGGGCCAGTCGGTCCGCTCGCAGCGGGCGCCGCGGGCGCCTGGGCTCCGGGCACTGCGGGGCTGCGGGCTCGGCGCCCCGGGAGGCGGGCGTGTGGCCGCCGGTGCGGGCACCCCAGCCGGCCGCGATCGCGGGGTGAGTCCTGTCTCTTGGGTGCCCCAGCCGGGACCCTTGCGTGCTGCGAGCTGGGTCTCCCCTGATGCGGGCAAACAAGTTTGTGTAAACGCGGCTCAGAGCGCCGCAAGGCTGCACCTGCTCGGGCTTCGGGGCGGCGTGGTGGGGGGCGCCCTCCCGGGGCTGGGGCCGCTTGGCCGGGGACGGGGAGTGCGAGCGAGTGCGTGTCGGGGGAGCGCTACGCCACAATCGGGCCGGGGCGGGGGTGCGCTAGGCAGTTGCACAAGCCTGGTTCCCCCACCGGCAGCCTCAGCGACCGTCTCCTTCGGAGGAGTGCGCCGCGGAAGGACCCCCGAGGGGCCAGGGCAGGATTTGGGGTGTGCACTGCCTCACTCCTAGGTGGAGACGTTCACCATTAGCGGCTCCTCGTTCTGCTACCAAGCCAGGCTTCCGGTCAGCGGAGGGTTTCTCTCATCTCTTGGTGAACTTGAGCAGAGGTAGAGGCAGAATCGCAGCGTAGGTATTGTGTTCGGAAGATTACCCGATACAGAGCTTTGCATCTTCCTAGGTGTGGACGAAGACTCACTACTGGGTGCTGCTCACGAGTTTTCCTTTGATCCTCAGAAGCGTCCCTGGCAGGGTCCCCTGCCTCAGGGTAGCCTCGCTGCCTGTCTCCTGAGCATCTTTGCTGGCCCTCCCGTGGGGAAGTGGGGACAGGGAGAGGGACCTCTGTCCCCTCTGCTGACCCCTTTAGGGTTGGTGTGGAGGTTCCAGCGCCACAACCCTGCCCTGGGATCCAGCTCCCTGGCCACTACTCCCGGGATAGACAGATTGGGCACTTCTGTAGCCTCCGATGCCTCATCCCTCCTGTTGCTGGAACAGTGGGCTTGGGTTACAGGAGGCGCTTGCACTGTTCCATGTTTGCACCCGTGGTTGGGATCAGCAATGAGGACCTTTTCTTGGAACTACTAGGTTATCAGGCACAAGGCTGGTGGGGAGTGAATTAGAGGAGGCCTCACGCTGGTTGACCCTGTTCTATGCACAGCCCCTCCAGTATTGCATGGCTCTAAGTGCTGGACAGAGGGCAAGGGATGGGTTTCCTGCAGGTAGGAACACGTTTACTTCTCCCAAACTTGCCACACACACACACACACATGCACACAAGGCCCTTAGAAGTCCCCAGGAGAAGGTGCTTCAGGGAAAGCTGTCAGACCCGAGTTTCTAGGAGGTACAGCAAGACTTGTCCCAGGGACCCAATGGCTGAAGGCAGCTTGGCCGGTGGCTGGGTGGGTGGGTGAGCAGCCTAACTACCTGATCTTCCCCACAGGAAGCCAGTGGCACTCACCTTCAGCTCCAGCTTCTAGGCCCCAGCAGGTTTGTTCTCATAGGTCCTCTAGGAAGGGCAAGGGATCCCTCTTTTCAGGGAGCACTTAGTACCTTGCAGCACATGTGGTCAAAAGTGAAGAGAAGCCTGGGTTAAGCAGAAAGCCAGATTCCTGTCCCTCCGTCCTGTTAGCTCACCAGGCAGAAGGTGGGTAACCTGGGCCACTGGTTGGCCTGCTGCTAAGCCTGAGAATCCAGCCTGGTCAGTTCAGACCCAGCTCTGCAGACCGTGTCAGTGAGTCACAGATCTGGAGCCTTGTTGTCCGTGCAGGCAGGTCGCTCAGAGCCTCCAGGCCCAGATCAAATCATATCTGAGCACAGTCTTTCTCTTTGTAGACACTCCCAGCTGGTATTCCCATCTGGCTCATACTCTGCTCAGTCTTGGTGAGACAAATTCTCTATCCTTTCTGTGGCACTTGCCTGAGATCAAGGCCAAGGACTTCAAGATTTGGGGGAGCTCAGACTATGGTTAGACCATCGGTGTCTTTACCGGTCAGAATGATGCTATACACCAGCAGGGGCAGAACTGAGTCCCAGTGCCTGGGTCAGGCTGAGCTGCAGCCTGTCCTCTTCCTTTGGGGAAGGAGTAGGGTGAACAAGCCCTTCCACTGCTTTTTCCCTGTGCCTCATGCTTTTGCTTCTTACTGTTGGATGTAATGTCTCCTCATCTTGGCTTTAATACCACCATGTTGACCTGTGCCCTGAAAAATCATCACAAATGTGCCACTCCAGGGAAACGTGGTTGGGGAAGGCCTCTACTTATGCACCCTCTACCTCCTGGTGTAGACTTGAGAAGTGGATGGAAGGATGGACTAGATTAATTTTTTAAGCTATACAATACAGCGTATCTGTTGATATATGTTAAGACCCTTCCCCTCAGCTTCCCTTCTCACACTACCAGAAACCCCTGGAGATGTTAGCCCCTTCCCAGAGGGTGGCTGCCTTCACAATGGGACCATCAGGCTCCTAAGGACAGAAACGCCCCTGGAGTGGCTCGGCCCCTCTCCCATAACTGGAGTCCCCATCCCACTCGCAGACATTGGGCCAGAGAACAAGGCTGACTTTGACAGGGTACTCCACTCACTAGCTCAGATTTATCCATATTCCTTCCTCAGTGGAGTTTGAACACCCCTTGGCCTGTCACACTCCAAGCTTGGCCCCAGCTTCCCTTTCTTCAAGGGAAGGAATACATGAACAAATGAACAAATCAGGGTTAGGGGTAGGGTGTAATAGCTCAGAATTAGCCCAGAAGAGTTTGTGATTGGCTCTGGAAAGAGTGGGATGGGCTCTCAATGGAACAAAAGGAAAATGCTCGTCCCCATGTGGGGCCCTGTCTCTTTGAAGCCCCAGCCCCCAGCACAGTGCTTACAAGGATCCCCATCCGAAGCTGAGAAAATGAAGGCCATGTGAGATGGCAGTTGACACTGCACACTTGGAATCAGAAAACTTGAGTTCCGTCGAGCAGTAGTTTGCCTTTGTTCAAGATAATTGAGCCTCTCTCTGGCTCACATTCTGTATCTATATAATGGGGATAATGACTCATAATATAATAACTTCCTAAGTTTGTGGGAAAATCATTCATTCATTTGTTCATCTGCTCATTCAGCCAACACATTTAATAGTATGTAAAAGTACTTTGCATTCGCAAATGTGGCATATGAAATTTATTATCTGAACTTTAGCAATGGGTTTACTGAAAGATTTTTCCACATTTGTAGTGAATGGAGCTTTGACCTTTCTAATTTTTTGCATGTTTTATTGTGATTGACAAATTGCAGTTGTATACATAAATGGGGAATGATGTGATATTTGAAATAGATATACAATGGTGTAAGCTAGTTAACTATTACGTTTTATATCTTTTGCACAGTAAATTTTGAATCTTTTTATTTTTGAAGCTTAAATGATAGAGATCTGCCTCTTCAAAGACAGGGACTGCACCCTATGCCTGGTCCCGACTGTATACCTGCCAAGAGCAGGAGGTGTGTGTTTAGTTGGTCTATTGCTCCCTTTCTCAGCCTTTGGGGTATAGGTGCCCGGGATCTTGGTGTAAGCACAGTGGTCTCAAAGACAGCAGAGGCACCAACTACTCCTGCAAGGTGCTTGCATGCTGGGAGGGGACTGGGGGACATTAGCAAACAACCTGACTCAAGGTAGAACAGAAAACCCAGGTGCAGGTCATCATGGCAGCATTTAGCGTCACTGTCAGCTCTGAACAGCCCTGCTCCAGGCATCAGGGAAACAGAAGTAGCCTTGAGGTTAAGTCTTGGTGGACGGGAAGCATTTCAGAGTGGTGAAATGGGGTACAGGCATCCCTCACTGACAGGCAAGCATGCATGAGCTGCGGGGGAGCAGGGGCTTTAAGCATCTCAAGCTGGCCAGGGACATTGTGGTTAGTTACATAGTGCCTGAGCCTGAGAATGGCTAGAGGCAGAGGTCAGAGAGGGGAACGTTGGGGGTGTCACCCAGCTGGAGACTCCTGTGTGTGGCTTCACTGTGGTCCTGTTTGGTCGTCACTGAGGCTAGGCTCTGAGCTGCTGGGATATGGGTGTTCGTTTGCTTGTCTGAAAAGCAACCTGCTGGGTTCTTGCCCTGTTCAGAGTGCACATCTCTGAGTCAAGAGATGTTCGCGGCCTTTGCTGCAGTGGCTGCACTGGCCAAGTTCCTTCTCTTCTCCATTGCTCCTGCTCTCTGGCAAGACAATAGAAGGGGGTGGAATCACATGACTGAACCCAGAGCCTGTTGGTCACCTGGGCCAGTTCCAGGGACAGACTCCTCTCCCTGCTGCCACCCTTCCGTCTTGGCTGAGAGGCAGGTGCCATCTGCCCCCTCTTCCTCCTCTCCAGCACTCAGCTTCCTGAGCCCCACTTGCTCTAGGCCCCTGCTCCTTTCCTGACACTCACAGAAGCCCCTCTCTAATTATTTCATCCTCCTCGCTCCTGAGAGGGAACTCAGGGTCCCTCTCCTCAGGCCTTACTTTGCTCTAGAATAACTCCAAGACCTCTGGAAGGCAGTGAGCAGGGTGGTGGATGGGCACTTTTATCTAGCGCACATGCTCCCTGTCAGGGGGGCCGGGCCTCAGGCAGGGGCGCAGTGGGTCCACTAGCCACTCCCCAAAGTGCCTTGTATGGCTCTGAAACAGGAGGTACACCTGGCAAGAACCCCTGGGGAAGGCTTCACCTTGGAGAAGAACAGGAGACTTCCAGAGGAGGGAGGGACTCTGAAGCTGCTTCCCACTGGCCCCAGGAGGCTGGGACACATACCTACATGGCAGCATCTGGAAGGTTTGGCTCAGCAGACAGCATGTGTAGCATCATCTCCAGGAGCTTCAGCTTGGCACGAGTTCAAAAAGCTGCTGAGAGAAGCACACAAAACTCCTTTCAAGAATAAATTTTGCCTCATGCAGAGCTGGAGAGGGGGTAGGGACAAAGACAGGAAGTTCAGCGGGCACAAGGGGGGGCTCCGGGAGCAGGTGCCTCGGGTCTCACTCCCTGCCCTGATAGCCTAATCTTGGGCACTGAGTGTCATCTTGCTAAGGATAGGGACAGACCTCAGCTCTTAAGCATAAGGAAGCAGGGCTCCCGCGATGTAGAGTAAAGGAGATGGTGCCTGTGAAGTACGCAGCCTATCTAACCTATTTACTAATGCTGCAAAGCTTAATATATGGTGGCACTCAGAAGAGCAGCAGTTGCCATCAGCAGTCTTAGCATAGGTATCAGCTTCAAGCAAAAGTGTGCCCATTCCAGGGTGTGGGGGGCTCAGAGGGAGGGCAAGGGCCGCTGAGACTGATTTCACTAGTGACAGTGCTGCTATAGGGCTGTCCTGCAGTTGGTATTTATTCACCTATTTTGCATTTATAACCAGTACATGCCACAGTAGGTAATAGAAGTGTCACATCCACTCCCTGGTTTCATCCCACAATAATACCTGCTTATACCTATTTAACAGATGAGGAGCCTGGTGCTCTGTGCCAGACAATAGTTTGTCTGAGCTAGATTGCTCTAATGAAAGAATTGCTAGATTTGGGATGCAGTGGGCACTTCCCATGACCTTCCAGACAGGTACTGTCTAGATTCTTGTCCAATTCTCAGCTGGTTCTGCTCTGTCTCACCTCATAGCCTCGCTGTGAACCCTTGTGCCATGTTCAAGTCTCCCCACTGCCACTTCGTTCTGACACTCAAACTTTTCTGATCACTGCCCTCCTCGCTGTGTATTGAGATCTGGGACATGGAGAGAAACCAGGTGTGATCCATGCCCTGAGGCGGCCGCAGCCTCATGCAGTGGTGACCATAGCAGGGAATGGAGGACAATTTGCAAATAGGAATTTGGTGGTAAAGTGCTGTGAAAGTGCAGAGCAAGGACACAAGTTCCTGAGGCTTTGAGCATATAGTTACCCCTGCCCACCTTGGCTAGGGTCCTGGCATGGGGACAGCTTTGCCATTTTAAAAGTTGGAGATGACAGTCTGCTTTATAGGAGACCTGGACCATGGAACTCTGTCTTGCGAGTGGTATTTGCTTCACAGTGCTTAGTGGCCCCTTGCCAGACCCGTTTGGGAGGGGCAGCACCAGGACTTGGGAGGCACCTGAGAAGCTTGAGTGAGACCGACTCCTGATGGATCAGCCCCGACTGCCCATCCTTAGCACGTCTTGGTCCTACTTGTATCAGGTATCCAAGTCTGAGTTATGGACTGCATGTGGACATTACAGCATGCCTTGCTTTTAAAATTCTGAACTCTGGGACCACACCTTTCTCCTCCATCTCAGCAGCAACTTCCTTTCCTAGTGGGAATGCTACCTCTCACCTTTCATTTTAGTTTTCTTGGATTTTTCATTGATAGAATACCAACATCCTTTAACTAGAACCCTTTTGCAAACACACCTGGGAAGCCTTCTTCTTGGAATTACTGGATGGAACGGATACCACATAAAGCCCATATAGTGCCCTATGATGAAAGAGGCCCTATGGTGAGAGAAGCCAGCTGTGGAGCTGCATCCTTTGACCGCCATGCATTGCCCCATCTTCCCTGTGTCATAAGCTTCACTCCAGTTCTGGATGAGCAGCCTTTGAGGTCTGACCCCATAGGTACAGGTTTCTGATTATCAGGACCTGTTTGTTTATTTTTCTGTGCTCCCATTCATCGCATTCCAAAGATCACTGAGCAGCCACCACGCCGTACCATGCCTCAGGCTGGGGTCCAGAGTGACAAACAGGAATAGGGGTGGCTTCTCCCCTTGAGGGTATCAGAGTCCTCTGACGCTGCCTGAGGAGATGGGCAGTGCTAATCATCCCACCACTATGTGTGCTAGGATAGGGGTCAGTGCGAGGTACGGGACAACCAAGGAATCTATGCCCGGGTGGGTGGGAGTCAGGGCTTCTCCCCCAGGGAGCACGAGGAGGAACTGACACTTGGGCTGAACATTAGGGGCTGCACACAAATTGGCCGGGTAAAGGGAGGAAGAGACATAACGGCAGCAGCTACAAAGGCACAGGGGCTGTGGTTGTCAGTGCCTGTGCTGGAACATGGTGGCGGAGGTGCAGCAGAAAGGGCCTGGAAGGAGCTCAGGTTGGCCAGACCAGATCTTGAAAGGGACCCTGTACATCAAGCTAAGGAGCTTGGAGTTTATCCCCAAAGCCCCAGGGCCCCATTGAAAGGGGTTTTAAGCAGGGGAGCACCATGAGCAGATTTGCGTGTTAGGAGGATCGCCCTTGCAGCCTTGTGGAAGATGGATTGGCAGGGCCAAAGCTGGAGGCAGAGAGATCAGTCAGGATTTTATAGGATTTTCTCCATGGTTTTACAAATCTGAGGCTCTCTGGGGCGGGCCCGGCAGATATACAGCTTAGAGAGAAAAGAAAGGCTCTTAGACCCTTCTCAGATGGCAGCCTGATTCTGTTTAATTCTACCTTCAATTGCTGATTACCAGGTCCTGCCCAACCTGTGTTCCCATGTCTCTGCCTTCCCTGGAGCCCCGGAACCCGGACAGCTTCAGTGCTTACTCTGGCAGGGTCATGCTGGCCCAGAGTGCTTCTCTGGGGGCCTAGACTGCCGGCTCCAGAGCCCGAACATTGTCATTCTTCTCCCACTGTCCGTCTGTCCCCAGTAGCACACAGAGCAACCATTGAATGGCTGCATGGACCTGGCATGGGTCCCAGGCCATGTTAGTTACGGGCAGGGGCTTAGTCACACTTCTGGGGCCCTTTCTTCTAGGACAAGCCTACTCTTTGTGTTGAGGGCCTTCCTCACACAGCAGCCCGGCTTGAGGCAGCTGCAGAGCCCTCTGCCAAGCCTAACAGTTCACTTCAGAGGCTCCGCCAGTGGGAACCAGAGTCCAACTGGAGTGCCACTTCCTGAGGAACAAGGGACCATGGGGTGGGACTGCTGCTCAGAAACCCTTCTGCCTTCCCCACCCCAGGTACCCCAGCCTCAGCACTGTCCTCATCCTTTGGCTCTGGCACGAAGGTCCTGAAACCTACTCTCTCCCTCAGGCCCCTTCTTTGTGAGAGCCAGCTACCAGCCTCTGCAAAATCTCCTTCCAGGACACAGCTTGCAGTCCTGATACACACCTTGGAGTCAGCTTATTACATGCATGTATCTAGCACCTACTGTATACACTGCCTACTCTAAGTACACTTATATATATATACAGGTCTCTCATTACGGACTGGCTTTTTCATGAAGATGGGATCAGAACAGCAATTGTTCAATATGTTGGCTCTTGTGTTTCCCAGTGGTGTGACTGGGAAAATTACTTTGCCTCTGTTTGCTAATTCCCACATCTGCAAGCTGGGCCTATTAAAGTATCTGCTGCACTGGATTGGTTAAATGAGACGGTGCATAACATGTTTAGCTGAGTACCTAGAACTCAGTGAAGGACTGAGTAAGAAGCTGCCCTTTCTGTTCTGCTTGTTGCTGTTGCTATTATCATAGGACTTTCAGCACTACTCGAGAACAGAGAATTATCTCTATTTTATAGATGAGGAAGCTAAGACCAAGAGAAGTAAAGGAATTTGTCACAAAGCTGTCCAGTGCAGAACTGGGGCCTGAACCCAGCCCTGTGTCCAGGGCTCCTGCAACACTGCTGTCCCCTTTGGTGATTCAGTCATGGGCCAGTGGAGGGGGGCAGACTGCGATTACACCTCATATTCTTCCTCCATTTTCCCAGGTTTCCAAGCCAGAAGATGAGAGTCAGTAGAGGTCAGGCATGGGAAAGCTCGTGACTCTGGGCAGAAGCTGCAGCTGCGGGGCCCCGTGGCTGCTGGTGAAAAGTGATGGTGCCCTCCGAACACCTGCAGGACGTGGTGCAGCAACAGTAGCCTAGGGGAGCCCAGGCAGGTGCCAGGAGCCAAAATGCGAGGATGACACCCCCGGAGGCCCTGGCCTCCCTTCTTCCCGGGTGCTAGGAGCCATCTCTAGGCTCCAGCCGGGAGCCCTGCTGCCCAGGGGCATGGCCAAACCTTTCTTCCGACTCCAGAAGTTTCTCCGCAGAACGCAGTTCCTGCTGCTCTTCCTCACAGCTGCCTATTTGATGACCGGCACCTTGCTGCTACTGCAGCGGGCCCGCATGGCCCTCCCTCAGAGCCCCCGGGCACCTGGCACCCTGCAGGCCTTGCCGGTGGCCACTGTGGCACTGGGTATGGGCCTGCTGGACAGCAGAGGCCTCCAGGACTCCCAGGTGAGCTCGGACCTGCTGCTTAATGTGGATGTGTTGCAGAACCCTCTGGCCCGGCTCCCACCTGGGCTCCGCTGGCCCCGGAGAAACCGCAGCTCAGTGAGGCGCCGCTGGTTCCACCACTTGGTAAATGATCCACATGGGCCACCCACCCTGGGTCCCGAGGCCTCCAGGCCAGCCACCCACAGCCGAGGTAGGTACTTAGTGGTGTCTTTGGACCCAGGATCCCTACCCAGGTTCAGGGGTTGTTGTCCCCTTTGTCTGGCTCTGTGGCAGCTTGAGAAGTAGGCCCTGCAGGTTAATGACCTTGGCAAATTGTACCTTCTCCTGCTCTGTAGGGCCTGGGTTGTAAAGTGCCCTGGGTTTTGTTCATTTCCTGTCTGGGATTCCACAAGGCTCCAAGCTGAGCTGTGTGAATCGGTCACCTAGAGCTCCAGCTTCGAGTTTTGACAGACCTGGTTTTGAATCCTGGCTCAGCCACAACTGGGCGACCTTGGGCATCTCACTTGATTTCCCCAGGTTGCTCTGAAACGCAGATGGAGACACACACTAGGGTTATTTTGAAGACCAAAGGTGATGGTGTAACCTCCAGTCACTTAAAGTGCTGATAGAAGGGACCCCAGTAAATGCTGGAGAGATTGCGGTTAGATGTAAGCGGAAGTGACACTTAACTGCTCTCTGAAAGAACGGTCTTCTCAGACAGCGAGGAACACTTCCACACCTGTTGGTAGTTCCTGCTCTTAGCCTCTGGGGTCTCCACTGTGTGCTTCACTGCCTCTCCATGACCCAGGAAGGAAAGGATTAACACCAGGGACCACAGGGCACCCAGGATCAGTGCCAAATTGTAGCATTTCCAAACAGTCCCTGACTCCACGGGTTGTTAAATATTTTGAATGTACCCCAGGATTTAGGGAGGAGTTTGCTGTCCCTGCAGAATATGAAAAAGCCTGTCTGGGGAAGGCCCTGTGTGACATGGCTGGAGGCCTTAAGGGAAAGCAGGGGAAGATGGCAGGGTGCTGGTCCCGGAGCCCTCCAGGGGCCCTGGGCTCTTGGCTTCCTGTGCAGGCAGGCAGGACTCCGTGGTAGAGAGCGGCCCAGAATGCAGCCCTCAGTATAGCTGCTGGGGCTGCAGACAAAGCAAGTGTCTCTTTGCGGCCTGGGCAGCCCGCCACACTCCTGAAAGGGGATCCTGCAAGCTGAGGAAGCTGCAGGAGGAGACTCCATCAATCACGGAGCATTTCATTATACCTTGGACAACATCCATAATGGAATAAAATGTCAGTAAGTTTACTAAGGGAAAAATAGTAACTTCTCCATAGCCAGTTTGTTTTTTATTGATAGTAATTTCCAAAGACATTCCAATATCTCCAAAGCCATCGTTAATAGCCTCACGGCTTGTCCATTTTGATGTGCAAATGAACAGATACGGAGTCACAAACAATAATGCATCGCCTCCGTTTCAGCCGAAAGTAATAAATCCACCTCAGGATGTGTCCCGCTGTATCCCTCGAAAGTTCTTTCTTCTCTGTGTACTTTTGCCTCTGTTAGGAAAACCATTTGCCATGTTTCAGGGTAAAAGGGCTCACCTGCTACTCACAAACCAGAGGGACCGTCTGCATCTCAGGTCCTGGCCACACAGGAGAAGGGGCCGGGTGGGGGCTTCCTCTCCACCCTGCTCAGGCCCATAACTGGCCAGTCAGTAACTCCCGGCTGCCCCTTGTGTTCCCATCAATTGAGCCTGCCTGCTAGAAACCGCTTTTTCTCTCCTTTATTAGTGTGCTAATTATTCAACTAGTGTTTGCGGATTCCTTGTCGCACTAGGTCTCTGGTAAGAATGTAGGATCAGAAAAATAATAGTGCTTTAGTATACATGTGGGTCTGTCACATTTCATTTCATCCTCACACAGCCTTCTGGTGTGAGGGGTGTTCTCACTATGTTAATGGTGAAGAATTTGTTTCAGGGGAGTAAAAGTCATTGGGAAGTTTTCGTTATTAATACTGATCTATGAATAATAAAAATGATTGCTACTGAGCACTTCCTATACCAAGCCCAAGGTTAGACACTTGATATATGTTATCTTATGGAATTCTCACAACCAATCCATGGCATTGGCACCATGTTCCCATTTCACGGGTGGGGAAACTGAGATTCATAGAGGGCAAGCTGCACATCCCATGTTACCCAGGTAGCTAGTGATGGAGCTACGATTTAAACCCAAGCCAGTCTTTTCCCAAAGGCTCTTTTCATTCATTTGCCCAGAAATATGTCTGTGCCTTCCTCAGCCTTGGAAAGTTTTAAGTCCAGGCACTTTTAGAACCTTGTGGTTAAATTTTCCAATTACAGTGATAAATGTTTTGGGTGTTTAATTGAAAGCAGTAATGAACTTTCTTCTTTGCTGAGCAACACATCAGAAATTTCTCATGTAGTAGTTTTCTTTCACTAACTAAGCAGACAGAGGCAAAAAATGCATGCCCACAGCCATGGGTGAGGCTTTGCAGCGATGCGTGCTGTGTGCCGTCGTCCTGAAGCTTGCAGGACAGAGAAGCTTGCAGTCCCAGGCAAGAGAACTAGCGGGGCTGTGGTCATATGCTGGGCATGGCCATAGATGCTGAAGAGCATGCCCCTGTGAAGGTGACCCCAGGAGGCTCATGTCTTGGCGAGGGTGGTCAGACATTTGACAGATACGAGAGAAGGTGGGTGTGTCCTCATCCTCCAGCCCTGGTGTCCTCTGATCTGAGGGTCTTTCGGTTCTTTGGATCCTGCAGCCCTTGTCATTCTCCTGAGCTGTGCTTTTCTTAAATTAAAGCCCTGGGAACTGCCCTCAGTACAGACAGCAGGTCCTTCTCCGCCCCGCACTTGGCACTCTGTGCCCACCCTTGCACCCACAAGACATCCCAGTGTGGTTCTTAGGGGCTCAGCTAGGTGTCCACATTGACATTGTGCTTAACCCTGATGAGTCACCAGCTAGGCTGAAGGCAGGCGTAACCCCTGCCCTCCAAGAGGCTCCAGTCATGTTGTGGAGCCAAGACACAAGGATTTAGAAGATTTTTAATAGCAGTAGTCAGTGGCAAGGATGGATGAGTTATTCAGACAAAACACAAAAATCCAGAGAAAAGGGAGGCCAGATTGACTGGAGTCCAGGCCTCAGCCTTCAGGGCAGGCAGGAAGCCCAGAGTGGACTTGAGGGAGAAACAGGGATGGGTCCAAAGGTGGGGAAGGAGAGATGAGCCTGGGTAAGGAGAGGTTTAGATGTCGATATTTATGGAGGAAACTGAGGCACAGACGGTTGAAGTGACCTCAAGGTCAGAGGTGGAATGCTGTGTGGCAGTGCTCACAGACATGGAAACCACTGCCTGCTGAGGGCCCCAAGAGCAAAAGGACAGTGAACCCACTCCTCCATGCCCCTCAGCGTGTGACCCTGGGCCACATCCTTGGCAAGGATAAAAGTGAGTTTTCCCTGCCCTCAGGGAGCCTGGGAGGCATAAGGCCATCAGGACTTTGCTCGTCATCAAAATGCCATGTGGGGGTGACAGGCTGCCTAGAAGCCTTTGACCTGCCTTCCAAGGACAGCCTACTTTCTCTGCAGGCGTGCACACCACAGGTGACATTTCCAATGCACCTATAGCTGAATGCTTAAGTTCTTGGGGAGATGTGTGACATCTTTATCACAGGTGCCCAGTCCAGATCTCAGCACAGCTATTGTGGGTGTGCATTTGCAGCTTGGGGACCATGTGGTGGCATGTTTGCAAATTCTCAAAACACCATTCTGTCAGAACACTGGTGTGTGTGATTCCTTCAAAACACTGGTGTGTGTGACATTTACATGCCTATGCCACATGCGCACTGTACTCTGGTTCTCTGTACCTCTCCACAAGGCATTTCCTTCCCCGGGAAGGACAGGGCAGGGCTAATCCAACTGGCCCATGCCTGGTTAGGTCAGTTTTAACCATTAGGTCAGTGTCATCCCCCAATGTCACTGGTGGATGTACCAAGGAGACTGCAGAGGGCTCTGTGGCCTCCTGGTCCCATTGATTCCCACACAGGACCCCATCTACACTGTCGTAGAGTCCATTTATACATTCCAATAGCAGACATCAAATGTCTTTACAAACACAGCTCCCCTGTTTTGAAAGATCTTTATGTCAGCTACTATTAGCTTTTCCATCATTACGGACCATCAGTCTTCCCACTGGCCTCCATGGAGAACTTTCTCTTGGTGAGGCACAGGGGTCCCTCCAAGCCTGGGAGCAAGGATGTGGAGGAGGTGGGGGGTGAGGGCATGAGAGGCCATTAAACCATCCAATTATTACAAGTAAATAAAAATGGTTTTTAAATATTTAAAGAGATGGAAATGTTAACTACCCTGATTTGATCATTGTACACCATGCACATATATTGGATGATCAAACTATCCCTGTAATGTGTACAACTAAATAATAATAGTGAATTTAAAAAACCTGAATGCAGACACAGGCACTCAGGGAGTGGTGGCGGAGAGCAGTAGCCAGGCTGCCTCGGGGCTCCTAGCAGAGCTGTGCAGGGGGACAGTGGGCCATTAGCTGAGAAAAGGGCAGGAAATAAACAAGATAGAGAAGTCCAAGTGCCAACCCCACACCGAGGGGAGGTCACACTGCAGCCTTCACCCACTGTGTTTCCCTGAGTGGTGACTAGGCCAGGAGGGCTGGAGAGTCCCTGGCTTTTCCTAGGGGTGAAGCCTCTCCCAGGCCTCTGATCGCCACTTTCCTCCTTCCAGGAACCTACCTCGGATGCTTCAGTGATGAAGGCCAGGAGAGAACTCTGAAGGGGGCCGTGTTCTACGACCTGAGGAAGATGACAGTTGCCCATTGCCAGGACGCGTGTGCAGAGCGGTAAGTGCTGGGCCCTCTGCTGCTGGCTGCACTGGAGATGAAGCAGGACTCGTTGCCCAAGCTGGTGATGCCTTGGCTGCAGTCAGCTGTCCTAGTGTAATCAGTTCGCTCTTGGTTACCCAGAGAGAGCTCATTGGCAGATGGCATGGGTTCTGGGCCAGTGTCAAGAGACCTGACTTCTAATCCATTTGTTTCAAGGACTGACTTGTTGTTTGACTTTGATGAGTTCTCTTCTTTCCTCAAGCCTCAGTTTTCTCTTTTTGTAAAATAAGACAAAGACCTTTAACATAGATTTTTCTGAGATCCTTTCTACCTCCAACAGGATGAGTGTTCCTATCTTGCATTTATAATAAGATTTTCCTTTTCTGATATTGCTGGCTTGCCCAGTAATTACCAAACATTTGTCAAGTGCCAGGGAATGGGCCTTACCATTGAGACAGCCACAATTCACCATGTTTACACATGCACACGTGTATGTAGGAGGCCGACAGAACAGCATAAGCAGGCTACTCTTTGCTTTATCACCCTAGTTTCCTTAATACTTTTTATGCCATGTAAAGTCTCACAGCCACTAGGTAGAAATTAATCACCCCCATTTTACAGATGGCAAAACTGAGACTAGAGAAAGAAAGGATAAGGTCCCTACTTACATGCTTTGTAGCCTAGGTAAAGCTGGAACAGGGGACAAAACAGTCTTATTTTAGTCTCCTAACAGTTAAGGAAACTGACACTGAGATGTAGGAAGTGACATCAGGATCTCACAGCTAGCAAGTGACCACACAGGGACTGGATGCTTCTGTGTGGGCTTTCAGTCTAGGCTTTTTACACTAGGATCCACTGAGAAGGGAGTTTTAAAAGGTCGACTGCATTCTATCAGTGCAGTGCTGTGCTTTATATAACAGGTTCCAACTCAGGTCTCTTTATCTGCAGCTATAATTACATCAGGGGAATTAGGTGAAGAGGTGGCTGAGGAGAAGGGACATGCAGCAGGTCCTGTTTATAATAGGATGTGCTGTGTGGCTGCTGTGTCAGACCAGGGCGGCTCCTGGGACAAACTTCAGTTTTGAGAGCTACTGTGAGCCGGTGACTGTGGTGAAAGTGTTTCCACCACAGCAATTGGCAGGTGCTACCTACAGGACCCTACCAGCCCCTGCCAGAACCAGTTTCCCACCACATCACCAATTTTGTCCTATCAAAACCTGTAACATTGGTGGCACAAGACAGACCAGTGCAACCAAAATGTGTATTACGAAGGAAAAACTGGTTCCTGAACTTAGATGACCTTTAATTGAGGACGAAGCTGATTCCTCAGGCCCGCCTTGTGCTGCTGGCTATGACCCCTGCCTGTTCACTGAGACTTGAGACTTCCCCTCAGCTTCAAGGCCAGACCTTCTCTCTCCAGACCCGGCTGCATTGCCTGACCAGTGCCTTCCTGTAATTAGGACCTCAGCCTATGCTCAGGGAGCAGGTCCAGACTCACCCCTTGGTCTCCCGCAGGTCCTACATGTATGCTGGCTTGGAGGCTGGAGCAGAGTGCTACTGCGGGAACCGGCTGCCAGCTGGGCGCGTTGGGCTGAACGAGTGCAACCACGAGTGTAAGGGCGAGAAGGGCGCTATGTGTGGGGCCGTGGGCCGGCTCTCTGTGTACCGAGTGGACGTGCTGCAGCCAGGCACCAACAACCGTGAGTGGCCGACCTCTCTGGAGGATGGCATGTCCCACATGCTCTAGTTGCCCTGGCCCACAGCCATAAGGCATAGGGTTTAACATCTAAGCAAAGCAGCAATGAAGGGCTTGGACCTTTCATCCAATGGGAACTGGGTGGACACCTTTGCATAAGTTTTCAATAGAACTCCATCTTACTGAAGTTTAGATATAAAAAACCACAGTAATAATAAACCACATACCAGTTCAGGGAGATAGAATGAAAACTTCTCTGTTTTGACTTGAGCTTCACGTGAAAAAAAAAATTCTTTTGTAAGCATTTGTCACTATAGTCCTGCATTTGTATGAGTTTTAGGGTTCAGCATAAAAGTTGCTTCTGGGGTATCTGGAGATATCTGACAGAAGCAAAGCAAAATCTCTCTTGAGAGCTGTCCCACTGACATAGATGTTAAGGGTTCTCATAGGAAATACTCACTGAAGATGAGCTTAGAGTTGACATTGCAGAATATAAGAAATAACCAACCATGAGGAAAAATCAACGGATATGTCACTCAGCAAGAATTTCAAATAAGAACGCTGCCAGGTAGAGGACATTGAGGGGGCCCAAGCAGATGAATTTGAAGCCCAAGATGGTCCTTATTAAAAGACGATGGGTCCCACATCCACTTAATCACAAACGGCTCCTGGACCAAATCATGGGTTGTGCACATTCATACACTCTGGAGGCCATCTTTCCAATGATGAGAAGAACGAAGGTGGGAAGAAGTAAGACTCCTTGCACAGCATAGGCAGAGACTTCCCCTTCCTCTGGCAAGGGGACAGTGGTGGCATGGTTCAGCATCCAGGCACCTTGACTCATAGGCACGACTGCCTTTGTCTTTGGTATTAGTAACAGGATTCCAGAGCAGAACCCAGGAAACAAGCTGCCAGACTCAAAGCTAAGCCTACAGAGGGGTTTCTGGGAGAGCCGCTGTAATAGCAAGCATGTATCCCAAACAATGCAGGAGCCCAGCACTGTGCCAGGCGTGGCCACTGTGTGGGGTCAGAGTGCAGACAGAGCAGTTCGGCCCTGACATCTGAGGTTGCTCAGGTGCTTCTCGCATTCAGACAGGTTGTGTGTGGGAGTCAGAAGGTTCAGATGAGGCAACCAGCATAATGTGGAGATGCTGGCAGTGTACTCTAGCTTAAGCATTTGGCTCACGAGGGCATTAAGTCAGCAGGTGCTCACTGACACCTGCTCGGCACCAAGCCCTGACCTGGCACAATGTTTACCCTGGACATTCACATGGGCCTCCTAAGGACTACACCGCTCCATGCGAGTTTCTTGGATCTTTTCATTTCTTTGGGTTCACACAGTAGCCTGGCCCTTCATGTCTGACCCCCTGCAGAATCAGGCCTGTATGTAAATTCTGGGCTGCCCACCAGCCTCCCTGGCTGCTTGGCCACTGACTTTCAGAGACAGTTGTTTTGCCTCCATTGTCCATGGGCCAAGGGACAGATGGTTCAGTTACTGAGGCCAGCGGCAGAGTCCACCAGACCTGCTGATCATGGCTAATGCTGAAAATGTTGTCAGTGCTGCCTTTTAGAATAGGCTGCAGAGCTTCGTGTGGCTGATCTTTGCTTTCCTGCTCCCTTCTGAGGGGGCTCCGCTGATGGGGTCTCTGTCAAAGCTGACCGGGTGACCGCTGACTGTGAATTGTAGCTTCTGACTAGCAAAATGCATTCACAAGGAGCAAGACCTGTAAGCAAGCCTCAGAGTTGAAACTGGGTTGGTCTAGACAGCTCATTAACGCCTTCCCCTCAGCAGTCAGTTCCTCCCTGGGTGGCCCTCAGGCTCTTATCGTGGGAGTATGGGAGAGGGTTGTAGAACAGGCATATTAGGTGACATACCAGTGTCACCTAAAGGCAGCCCATGTAACCTTGTCACATGTGACTCACCTGCTGCAGCCCATACGGTGCCCTCCCCTGCCTTCCTTGTTCAGCATTTATTAGGCACTCCCTGTGTGTCAAGGTCAGCTCACCCCAGAGAATGCGGGATAAGCAGGGCACCCTTCCCCCAGGAACAACATTCTGGAGCCCTTGTGAGCCCTTGCTGTCCCTCCCTGCAGCCTGGACTTACTAGGATGCTGATCAGTCCACCCTCCCTGTGTCAGTCCTGTCCCACTGACTCTCTCCTGAACATCTGCCCCATTCTGCCCCTCACCTCACTATCATCCAACCCAGTGGCTGGCTGAGTACCCCACCCATCTAGATGTAGGGTCTTTGGGTCCAGCTATAGCACAGGTCCACAGAGAGCCTTGTGAGCTGGGTGATCGCCATTACCCTCAGCCTGCATGCCACAGTCTGGGGCGGTCAGTCAAGAGATGGTCTGTAAGTGCTCAAGTCCATGACACACCAGAGTTGCAAGCTGGTCACAGGCAGTGGCTGGACCCGAATGCACACCCTAAGGGGCAGCTGTTTTCTCTGCACCAAGCAGCTTTCCTGTGTCTGCCTTGCAAGGTCTGTGCCCTGTATTGGAGACCACTGGCCCTATGGCTGATCTAGATGGGCTTTCAGAGTCAGAGTTTGGTGTTGCTTTGGCAATGTGGCATGGAGAGAGCCCTCCCTGCCGCCTGGCTAAGGCTGGTGAGAGGGTTTGTGCTGCTGGCCAGGAGGGGCAGGCAGAGAGAATGGGGAACATGAGATAAGGACCAGCAGGCATCCAGAGAAACTCTGGTGAGTCTGGAATCTCTATGAGCAGTTGGTGCCAGAACATTCCAGAAGGTTTGTTCAGCACCAAGGGAGCCAGCGAGAGAGCTGGGCTTTTCCACCAAAAGGTCTGGAGAGCATGTTGACAGGAAGCCTTCTCTGTGCCATAGGTTTGGGAAGTATTCCTAGAATTCAGGTGGGAGTTCAAGAGCAGTGTGAGGCTGCCCTTGCCGAGAAGCAAGTGGTCTGCCACCGGTGACAGAGGCAACAGGCTGGATTTCAGAGGCTCAGGTCTGCTTTTCTTTTAGTGCTTGTCATCAGAGGACACAGAATTGTCCATAAGTCACCACTGTAGAATCCTGCACCTAGTAAATGTACACTGCAAATCTACTGAAGGAAGGAAGGGAGGGAGAAAGGTAAGACAGACAGACACAATCTCCAGAGAACTGGCAAGAGAAGCCAAACCTGAGCTCAGCCATTTCACCAAGTGGTCCCCAGTCAGTGACGCTGGCTGAGTAAGGTCCCAGTGCCTCTCTCAGGAGCCTAGCTTACCTGCACGCCCACCAGACACAGCTTTTCCTCTCTGATTTAAGATCTGCCCTCTGGGTATATTTGCACCTCTCTTGGGATCCAAAGCCAGCATTTTTCTTTGTAACCGGTACCAACAACCATGAACACCATGTCTCACCAGAAACCCATTTCCTTCCCCACAGGGCGGACCGCCACCTACCGCGGGTGCTTCCGACTGCCAGAGAATGTCACACATGCCTTCCCCACCTCCCTGATCCAGGCCAACATGACCGTGGAGATGTGCTCAGGATTTTGTTCCCAGAAGGTAAGACCCATCATGATTGCTCAACCTTTTAATGATCCAGCATGTGAAGAGGCTTCCAGAGAAGGGGAGGTACCCATCCTGGGCTGTGCACATCCACGCTGGTAGCCTGGGTGGGAATTGAGGAGCAAAGTGTGGAAGAGAAGCAGGCCATGCACCTGATGTCACGAGAGTACCGACAGTTAGCTCGTAGCCACTGTTAGCGATTGGAGGCTGAGAAGGGAATTGTCAGTGAAAGTTGTAAAGCTGAAAGGAATGTGCCTTTCTGGATGTAAGCTCTTGGCACAAGTGTCAGATGTTAAATTGACTTGGTTTGGATGCAAGAAGATGCTGGCTTGGGACTTAGGGACAGCTGATGGATTTTCTGCTGTGTGTACTGACAGCGTTGGGCTGTGAATCTGACTACAGGGGCCATGGGCACACCTGCTCCTTTGGTTCAGGAGTAGAGTAACTCTGCAAGGGCTAGGCTAGGCACCAGAGGCCACTGTCCTATGTCTGTTCTCACCCAGAGTTTGTCGAGGACAGATGGGGCTCACAGGAGGCAGAGCTAGAAGAATGTGAATCGAGGCTGGTGAGACTCAGCAGGCTGTATCCAGAGATCTCTGAGGTCTTGGGCTGGGGTCCAGCTGTCTCCAGCTGGGTAGTGGGTGAGTCTTTACAAACGACCCTAGGTAGTATTAGGCTGGGGCTCAGGACTGCTGCAGATGTGCTGGGGTTCACAAGCCTTAATGGAGCACTTGACAGCACTTGACAGCATAACAGACCAGATGCAAGGAGAATGGAGGACCTTGCTGGTGATTATGAGTATGATGAGGACAGTGACAGTGACAGTAAAGACCACAAAAGCTAACGTGTGCTGATGGTTTATTCCACGCCAGGTGCTATTCCAAGCACTTGCCTATGTTGGCTCATTTACTTCTCCTAACCACCCTATGAGACAGGTACTGTGATAATCTATGTTTTGCATTTGAGGAAGCAAGAGGGAGGGAGATGAAGCAGTCTGCCCGAGGTCACAGAGCGGTAGAGCTGGATCTTGACCTCCGCTAGCTCCACAGCCTGCTAGTAGCTTGCAGGGTGCAGGGGTATGCTTCCAAGGGGCAGATGTGACATAAACAAGTATAGCTTCCTGCCGCTCTCCCACCCACCCTGGAGGCTGCCCTCTTCCTCCTACCTCAGCTCTCCCAGGGTGTCTCCCTCGACCCAGAAAGTTTCCCCTCAAGGGTGGAGGAGACCAAAGCCTTTCACAAGTGCATGCCTCCTGCCCGAGCCTTTGAAGGGGCTCTGCTCCATCACTAGCATTTCCAGAGCCACTTGCAAGGATGCTTTGGAGTGTCCGGGCTCGCAGGACACAGTGTAGCCAGCCCAGAAGGCAAATTACCGATGTGTAGTTTTGGGAATTTCTTTGCCTTTCATGCTCATGGGAAGAGAGATTTGGGGGTGGGCGAGGCAGTGCCAATACCTGCTCAGCTGCTAGCCCCTTCTGCCCACAAGGGAACAAGCCACCCCTCAGGCATCCCTCCCATCTGCAGCTCTCAGCAGCAATCCAGAGAGACCTCCTTTCTGAAATCAGAGGAGCTCTGCCAGCCCAGAGCAGGCTGAAGCAGACCTCCCTGGGTCAGCAACCTTGGAGAGTCCCGCCATGGCTTTCCCATGGGGCTTCTGCTTTAATCCTCCCAGCTGCCTGCAAGAGGAACTGTTCAGATTCCTGTTTGCTACAGGAGGCAGTGCAGAGGTTCAGGGGTGAGAGCCCTTACCATCAGGCTCCAAGTAACCAGCATCGCAGACCTTGTACCACCTCTCCTTCCAGCGATGTGGGAGGAGGGAGCAACCACAGCATAGCTTCTCTGTGTGATGGGAGTAAGTGACAGAGGGCATGAGAAGAAATGAGAAGAAAAGGAATGGGAAGGGATGGTGGCTGTGAGCCTCGAGTGCTTCAGATCAGTTCTGAGTGGGAACCGTGTTCACATGGAACCCAGTACCGAGAGGCCCAAGTCTCCCCTACCCAACCCCCACCCATGGCAGCAGCACAGTGTCCCGGCTTCTCCTGTCCACTTTCAGAGATTGGTTGTTTAAACGATTGTGTCTTCTGTTCCATTACAAACCCCACAGATGGCAACAAGCCTCACGCTATTCTGCATTGAACCCATTCTGCCCGACAGTCCACCTTCATTGTTCTGTATCAGCGCAGGAGGTGGTTTCTTTTTCTTTTTTCCCACTACACAGATGTCCTATCACTTATTTAACCAGTCCCCCACTGTGCAGCACTGGGTTGTATCTAGTCTTTTGCTTTTACAAACAGTGCTGCAGTGACTATCACTGGGTCACTTTGTGTAAGTGGATTCCTTTAAAAGCAACTCTTAGAGGAGATGCTGAGTTAAAGAGTATCTGTCCTTGTCATTTCAGTCAACTTTGCCAGTTTGCCCTTGGCAAAGGTTATACTAATTTCATACCCCTTCCAGCAGTGTGGGAGGGGGCATCGGCCACCCCTATAACCCTTCTTAGAGGGAAGGTAGTTCGGAGCAACTTCTTGGGCAGAGGCCCCAGTATTCTGGGGGTGCTTCCCCTTAGGCAATGTGTTAGTATCCTGAGAGTTCTGCCTTATGGTTATGGGCAAGAAGTGAAAGATTTAAAACTCTTCCACTTCTATTTTCAGCCTTTCTTCATATTTACTGGCACAAATCCAGTTTGCTTCAATTTTACAGTGAAGTATGTGCCAAGAAATACCCGCAGGCTCTGGGTATCTTAAGCCATTTTGCACCTTAGCACTTTGTCCAACTCACTTCTGATACATTTCAAGGACACGTTACCTGCTTATCCCTGGAGTATGCAGCTGGGAGTTGTCCAGGGCAGATGCACATGGAAGGGGCATTAAATTGGGCTCAGAAACGCCTGGGTCTCTGGGCACACTGCCTTGGAATCTGTGCAGATGGCCACTCCCTTATCCTGACCAGTCTGTATTGTCGGATGGAGCTGGAGGGTGTGTGCTTCCTCTGGTGCTATTGTTTGTAGCTGCAGGATTTTGCAGCTGTAGGCAGAGTCACCATTTCCAGCTTTGAAGTTGAAAACGGGTCTCAGCAAAGCATATTCAGAGGAATCTGACAAAACACATCTGCTGGTATCTACAGTGGGTAAACTCATGTTCTGGGTGCCAGTAGATTCCAGCCCCACTCAGAATGTAGAGTTCGTGGCTAGGAAGGGACTGAGACAGGAACTTGGGTGCCACACACATGGCAGAGGAAGGCCAGTGCCTAAACAGGGTGAGAACAGTTTAGAAGGAGACTGAGAAGGGAAAGGAATTACAACTTTTAGGAGCGCTGGGGGCAGTGTTAGTGGGTGGATGGAAAAGTGAGAAGTGCATTTTAAGAGGGACAAGTGAGGGAAGGACCGAGGTGGAGGGAGAGCAGCCCAGTGTGGCCAGAGGAGAGTGCTGCATGTGGGGGCGTGAAAGGTGGCATGGGGGCACCCTGAGGAGGGCCTTTCTGCCTTCCAGCTCAGATATGTTTTTCAGCGGAAAGCAGGTAGCAGCAGATGGCGTGGTAGGGAGAGAGAGGTGCATCTAGTGGACGCTTTATGGCGTAGCAAGGATGTTCTGGAGCAAGATGAGTGGTGGAACTAGTGAGAGACAAAGGAGATCTGAGAGATGCTACAGAAGCGGAGTTCACTTGAAAGGATGTGGGAGGGAGGAATCCTCTCCGTGGGTCCCTCTGAGAGGTGGCATTCCTCAGGGTCACCCTCAGAGATCTCTTGTCTCCCTCAGCAGTCAACTTAATAACCTAGCTCTGGAGTTAGGGGTCCAGGGAGCAAGAGAATAGCGCCTGGTGTCCTGCATCCAAGGTAAAACCACCATCTATCCAGCCAGGTTCCCAGACCGTCTGCCTGTTTTCTCCTGCCTCAGCTCGTGGGTATTGGTAACGTGGACTCAAGCCTTCAGGATGGTCAGCCCTTCTCCCCTCTGCCCTGGATTCTTCGTGGAAACAATGTCACCATGAAGCCACATCTTTCAATTTCATAACAGCTGACTTTGTGGGTTAGAGGATTCTATCTTAGGGTCTGTCTTTGTGCTGTAGGATGTTTAGCAGTGTCCTTAGTCTCTACCCATGAAATGCCAGTAACAACTCTCCCCTCGTCTGTGACCACTGAAACGCCAGACATTGACCAAGGTCCCCAAAAGGGCAAAATTGCCCCTGATTGAGCACTAGAAAGCCTTCTTGGATATGTGGTCAGCAATGTCTAGGATGGCCCACCTCCCCACCTGCTCACTCTTGTGTCCAAGCTTTGAAATCTGGACGTGAGAAGTCAGCCAAAGTTCACCTGATCTTGGCCTCAGCAGGGTATCATTTCTCCTTTCTCTGCAGAATGCTGAAGGTGGTAGAAAAGATGCACATGGGGGCATCTAGCTATGCTTTCTTGTTCTACTGTAGTCCAGGTGCATTCTCTCCACAAAGGCTAGTGATCTCTCCATTATCTCAGAGGTAGCTTTATCTTACACTAATTTGGCTGAGAAGCAGCTGAGATGTCCTATGAGGTGGGAATAGCTCAGTTACGCCAGGGTCATTGAGTGGACTATAATACAGCCGTTGAAAATGTTTCCAAATACTTTGATGAGGGAATAGGCTCAAAGAAGCCTGTTTATCAGGACAGAACTAAGCCTGAGGGTGGGAGGCCAGGGTCTGAATTGGTACTGACGGGGCAGTAGGGCTGCCCAAGTTTGCACCCAGCCTGGGCTCCATAGCAAGACCCTGTCTCAACTCAACAACAACAACAACGAAAGAACTGCTTTGGATTTTCCAAAAGTCTGGAGAGAACCTACAACATCAGACCCTATGTGTGCTTCTAAGAACACTTGCTTGGTTTTGTTTTTTGCAGGTGTATTTTTCTTAGAAGGTTATAAAGGTCGTGCACATCTGTTTTAGAAAATCTGAAAGATTTGTTCAATATAAAAATAAAGTTCACCTATAACTTTACCACATCAAAGAAAATAGCTGATGATATTTTACAGCTGGTCTTTATTCTAGGTGTGTGTTTAGGGAGTCGGTTGTATAAGCATTGGATCTTCCATTCTTCTGTTTTGAAAATTGCCTAAGATATAGAGCTGGGCCTGCTCCAGCCTGGTGGAAACCTGGGCTCCCTGAGATCCTGATTGTTTGGGGGCTCTGAAGCCTGAAGCATTTCACAGACTCTTCTGTCTGATGTGTCTTTGGCTTTAATGGGAGGGTGTTGTCTTCAAATGAGCAAGGCAGGTCTGCTGCCTGTAGACTCAGGTCCTCAGCCACCAGCCAAATGGTTCATTGCATAAGGCATCTGGAGTCACACTGATCTTTGCCCCAAACTATCATGCCTGGCCTTTTCTCCTACCTATGGGACAGTTAGTCCAGCATCAGTGTGTGTGTGTGTGTGTGTGTGTGTGTGTGTGTGTGTGCATGTGCGTGCACATATGCACAGGTACATGTGCACCCATGCTAGAGCTGCCAGTCCCTCGCAGCTGGAGAGATGAACAGACTAGGGTTTGGTGCGTGAGTCCTTCACGTGGAGAAGAGAAGATGCTGCGGGTGACAGGGTTGAAGCCTCAGGCTCCCTGCACCTTGCTTCACCCAGCTCAGACCATCCACGTTGCTGAGTAGCTACTCTCTGAAGGACACTCAGAGAGTATTTTAATGCTTAAGCACCTCTTTTGAAAGGAGGGATCAAGTCAGTCTACCTAAATTTAAACTCAATCTGTAGACCTCAGAGCCCTTAATCACTAAGCCATGTTCCTTTTATAAATGATAAACCAAGGGTCAGAAGTACCCAGCGGCTTTTCCAGAGTCCACAAATGGGGTCCAGAACCAAAGGCTCCTGATGGAAAGCTTTGGGCTGTTGCTTCTTCCCACCAGCTGCCGCTCTCAACCCTACAGCCCCCCATTTCCAGTTACAGTGTCAGTGGATGAGCTGTGCTTCAGTCTGACATTGTTCTGCAAGCAGAGGTCTGTCCTTTTGGTTCCTGCCCTCATAGCCACCTTCGTGAACATCCTTCCTTTTCATCCCTTGAGCATCTAGGTCTGCATCTGGAGTGTAGAGGACTGCCCAGGGTGAGAGGCTGGTACGTAGATTTCACTAGAAACCCAGCACAGGTGGGGTGGCCTCCGAGGAGTTGAGTTGTGGAGAGGTAAAGCCCTGGGCCAGGGTTCCAGAAGGCTGCTTTCTGAGCCCATTCACGTGCTACTCTGAAGATCTTCAGCTGTTGGCCACCTACTGTTATGCCTCAGTTTGCCTTTCTGTGATCTCTGAATCAATCTCTTTAATTCTGGGCAGTAGTGGAGAGCCTGAGAGTACTGTTCAAGGAAGGATGGGGGTGGAGGGAGGAGGTACAAACAGGTCAGCCTGGGCCCTTGCTCTGTGTATGAAGAAATATCTATTCCTTGACCCCTTGGCCATAGGCCAGATCCCTGCTTGTGGGACCCCACGACCCACAGAGTCCTGCCCTTGAAGTATCATGAGCCAGCTTAGGCTAAACGTTGCTCCAGGATCAGATATGGCCTCAGCTCTCCCTAGTCCCCACCTGACTTCCCATCCTGGGCGTCTTAGCTGAGGCCCCAAGTACCTCCGTCCTGCCCCAAACTTAGGCTGACCCAATGACATGAGACCCCCCCTTCTGTTTGATAGAAACAATCCCACGTCTATGCCCTTTCTTTCTTTGCCTACTTTTCTCTGACCCTTTTCTTTCTCTCCACTCTTTCTTTTTCTCTCATTGAAGCTTACAGTGGAGGTGGGGGGGAGTTGGGAAGTTGGCAGAGAGATAAGATTCATCAATATTTAATTTTTATGGAAATCATGTCCTAGAAATCCCCCAGGGGCTGAAAATTGTTCTGTGTTTTCAGAATCCAGTGATGTTGCTGAAGCGGTTATGTTGTAAATAAAACCACATTACTGTCTGCAGCTCTCCCGTTGCTCTGCAAACCCCAGAAACTTGACAGTTTAATCCACTCAAGGAAGCAAAAAGGTTTGGGTCACTGGTGGGGGCAACCCATTCCACAGTCTTGGGATATGAGATTGTGAGCACTGCGTCAACAGTGCAGTTACTGCTGGGGAGGGAAATGGAGCGAGCGTGCCCTGAGCAGACTTACTGTGCAGGGTGGCTGTCCTTCCGCTGAGCAGAAACTCCAGGATAGCAGAGCCCCACCCAAGTATCCTGACGTTGGGGAAGCCTTGGTTGGATGCTGTGGACTTTTTCTCCCTCCCTCATGTGTAGTGAAGCTTACAGACCCAGTGACCAGCAGAAAGATCATACCCAATTTTCTTTTTGTCTTTTTGAGACAGGGTCTCGCTATGCAGTTCAGGCTGGCCTTGAGCTCACTTTGTAGCCCAGGTTGTCCTCGAACTCACAGTGATCTTCCTGCCTCAGCCTCCTGAGTTCTGGGATGACAGCATGTGCCACCATGCCTGGTGGATCATACCCAATTTGCTGGCCCAGCTTCTGAGGGTGCTAACATCTGGAAAGTGTGCATTCATCTAGTCATTTATTTATCAATCAGACATTTATTGAGCATCTGCCACGTGTTAGATGCTGTTTTGGGGACTGAGGTTGCAGCAAGGCATACAAACTATGTGAAAATCCCTTCCCTCCTTAAGTCCTCATGGGCAGAGGCAGACAATAAACAGACAAGTGAAATATATAGTATGTTGTGTGGTGATAAATGCAGTGGAGAAAAAGGAGGCAGGAAGTTTAGGTATTTATCCATGAGAAACTGATCCACTAAGAAAGTCTCGTACAAGAATATTTAAAGCAGCTCTCTTCACCACAACCAAATGTGAAAACAGGCCCAATGTCCATCAAGGGAATGACTCCACACACTAGCCTGCTGGCACAGGAACTACTCCGTGAGGATGAAGGGCAGTGATCTACCAGTACATAAACCACTATGAATGGATTTAGCAAATATTTGTCTGACGAAGGGAAGCCAGGTGCATAAAAATACATACCCAGTGATTCTATTTATACAGCATCCTAGGAGAGATAAAACTAGTCTGTGGGGATAGAAATCAGAATGGCAGTTGCTTTGGTGAGGAAGGGATGGAGGCACCTCTGGCATAATGGGAATGCTGCTGGTCCTGATACCTGTTCATCAAAGCAGACTGAGCATGACCATTTCATTCATGACGTTACTACACAAAAGTAGAAAGCACAGTGAAAGAATAGGATGTGCTGCTGGAGGTCGGAGGGGTATCACAACTTGGAAATGAGTGGCTGAGGAGGGATAGTTGCAGAAAGTGAGAGAGAAAGGGAGTATATCTGGGAGAACGCTCCAGGCAGAGGATGGAAGAGCATGTGTAAAGGTCCTGTGGAGGGCCTTGGCTATAGCAACCAGGAAGGGCAAGACAGCCTTGTCTTAGGCATCCCAGGCTGCTCTAGCAAATTACCACAGGCTGGATAATTTAAGTGACATACGTTTGCTTCATCACAGCTCTGGAAGCTGAAAGGCCAAGGTCAAGGTGTTTGTAGGACTGGTTTTTCCTGAGCCTTCTCCTTAGCCTGCAGGTAGTCAGCTTCTCACAGTGTCCTCACATGGTTATCCCAGATCTGTGTCCTTATCTCTTCTCCACAAGGACGAGAGTCTCTGTAAAGACCTTGGTTATAGTTTAGACCTGAACTGTCTGCGCACACTCTCATGGGTGTAGAAGATGACTGGGTCACCCGGTGCTGCATGCAAGCGGGTTGGTGAGGCTGGTTGAGGGTGGATCACCAGGGACGCAGCCTGGAAAAAGTGTCGTTCTTGTCTCCAGCTCCTCCCTTCCCTCTCTGCTTTCTGGCTGCCATGGGTTGAGCATCCTCTCCCCTTTTGCCCTTCTGACATCCTGTTTCTGCCGGGGTGGAAGCCATGGCCCAAAACCATAAACCAGAATAAACTTCTCCTCTTTAAGTTGTAGATGTTGGCTGTTTCGTCCCAGCTATGAGGAAAAAGCAAAGACTATTTCCAAAGAAGGTCACATTCTAAAATACTGGAGTTAGGCCTTCAGGATATGAATCTGGAGGACAAAATCGCACCTCTCACAGCACATGTGCACAGAAGCATGGGAGACACAGCCCAGCCCATGTGCTCCCTCGGAGCTGGGCTACCTGTGTCTGTAGTCCTAGGATACAGGTATTACTGTGGGCCAAGGAAGGAGAGGGGGGTCTGTGAGAGAGGAAAGATGGAGCTGCAGAGGCTGGAGTTTGTAATTCTCAGGTTTGCTTTTCATGTCCTCACATCAGCAGGAAACCATGCTTTGTGAAAATCCAGCAGTGCCTACATTGAGGTCAGGCCACCAAATTCGCTGACTGTTGCACAGTGAGGTGGATACCACAACCCCAGAGGCTGCTTAGAGATTCTTTTGGGGCTGGTCAGCCTCTGTGCACTCCCCGCAAGAGTGGTGGCCTGCTCCATTTGAACAGAATGAGGGAGGTTGGGGGACACTTTCCTGGGGACTGCTAGGCGTGGAGGAGGGGCTTCCCTGCACTGCCAGCTTACACTCCCTTGGTGGGGAGCATCCATCATATCTTCCCTGCACACCCTCCTGGGATGCTGTCCACTCTGCCCCAGGCCCTGCATTGCCCTCCCTTGGCTGTGACACTATCTGCTGTCTTACGTGACTGCTGAGATCCTCAGCTTTAGCGCGCTGCACACAGAAAATGCTATTGATTTTCTTTTATTTATTTATTTATGAGATTTCTTGCTGTGGGCAAAAAATAAAAAGATTTATGCAGCATTTCCCTTGGCAGTGAGTGGCTTTCTCCACCCGCTGCCTCCCTCCTCCTGCATGCATACCCCTAAGACTGCTCTCTCATCCCTCTGTACTCCAGGAGGCCTGGCATCCCTGGGTTGCAAAAGGCAGGAATGGGGCTCAATGGCCTACCTAGTGCCTGGTGCATAATACGTGCTCAGAAAAATATGTGAGAGGTAGGTGGATACATTTGTGAGTGAGCTGTGTTTTGTACCCAAAAGAGTGAGGAGGCCAAGGATAGCCCCATTCCTCTGTGAAGCACCTAATGTGTGCCAGGCTCAGTGCTGGGCAGGGTGGACCCATCTCATCCAGCCATTACCATAGCCTACAAGATGGATCGAATTCCCTTTTGTTAATGGCGAGATTCAGAGAGGATGAGCATCGGGGGCAGTTACACAGTGAGCCAGAATACACATTCACATCCTGAAGAGGTCAGTGCCCAGCTTTCACCAGTTGTCCACTAGGGAGCAAGCACCTACCAAAGAGACTGCCAAGGGCTTGCTGGGGCCCTCCCAGCCATGCAGCTCCCCTCTCTGAGCACCTTAGGTGGAAACCAGGCATACACCTCCTCACCTCTTCCGTCTTTAGAAAGGTGACTGCATGGGAATCCATCCCTGCACTGCAGTGGGGCTTCAGGCTCAAGGGTTGGCCTTTGGTCTCTTCCCATGGAGGGCACTGGAATTCCAATCCCCTTTCAGGATCAGGTCTGTTACTAATGACGTGACCCCGCACTCTGGGCTGCCCTGGGCCATCTCAGGCATGCCCGTGGGACTTCTCCCTCCAGACGGACACATAGATGGCTCGGAACCCAGGCCTATACTCTACTTTCAGGTTCCTATATTTTACTCACCCATCTGCAAAGTGCTACTCTACTGTGTGTGACTGTGGACTGGTCCGTGGTCAACACTGCACTCCTGGGAAGCAAAAGTAATGTCTTGTTGAGCTCTACCCACCCTGGGTTTGGACCAGGGGCCTGGCATGGAGGGCTGTGAGCATCTCTACTGACTCTGTGCAACCACTAACCCACCCCCATCCTGTCCAGCCCAGGGCTTAAGCTGTAGGAGGCTTGGCCTTCACCTTCACCTTGGGTGCTTTTCTCTCTCTCCTCCCCTGGCAGGAGTTTCCCTTGGCTGTCCTGCGGGTCTGGGAGTGCTACTGTGCCTACCCAACCCCCCAGTTCAACCTGCGGGATGTTATGGACAGCGCACTGTGTGGCCCTGCCCCTGAGGCACAGAGGACAGCCACTTACTGTGAGGTCTACCAGACGCCCGTGCAAGGTGAGCTCTACAGCCACCATTGGCTGTGGCTTTGGGTCTCAGGTCAGGGAGACGACAGCTGTGCCTGAGTATACAGTCCTAAAGTAGGATGAGGAAATATCAGTGTGAAGCCCCTCACATCACAGTCAGTGGTGGAGGGAATGGCAAGGGTGAGGCCAGGCCTAGGGAGAAAGGGATGCTCAGGGCTTCCAAGACCTCCAGGCCTGTAGTCCTCTTTGGGATGAGCATCATGGCTGGCCGAGCTGGTACAAGATGAGTAGGTATGTGGGAATGTTCTCAGCTTTACCCAGCACTTGATGTGCCCCAGCTCAGCAGGGAAGGCTGGGGGACTTTCTCCTGGTGACTTATGTGCTTCTTGCAACATCCCTAGTAAAGGGAAATGAGACTCAGAGTTACTTGTCTGAAATACATGAAGGCAGTGGCGGCTTGATGAGTACCGGAAATAAGCCCAGCCCTGGTCCACTGTGGCTGGGCACAACTCACATCCACCTCCCCCAGTGAAATCTGGGGTGATCTAGGCCTGAGCCATCTGTGGCCATGCAGACAGAGTAGGAGCAAGGGCACACCTGATGCCTGCCCCTGCGTGGGCTGTGGGAAGCCTTGTCCTGGGCTTTCTTTGTCCAAGCACAGACCTGAGCAGCCAAGGTATGGGTGGGAAATTCCTTCCCCTTTCGGACCTCTGTTTTCCTGTCTATTGACTGGGAATCTTAGCTCATCTGTCCCTGTGTAGGGAATGCAGTGGTGGATCTGTAGGTCATCACTGGAGGTGAGTAACTAATAACATCTGGACTTTCAGACACACGCTGTACAGACAGGAGGTTCCTACCCAACAAATCCAAGGTATTTGTGGCTTTATCAAGCTTCCCAGGAGCCGGAAACACATGGGCAAGGCACCTCATTGAGCATGCCACAGGCTTCTACACAGGCAGCTACTACTTCGATGGAACCCTATACAACAAAGGTAAGTCAGGGTGGCAAAGGGGTCTGAGGCAAGTTTGCGGAGCCCAGCCTGTCTGCTCATTAGCAAATCCCCTCCTGGTGGTCCCTCTGTGATCAATGATCTAATATTTAGATCATGGATCCATGTGCCTCTCATACCTCAGTGTGCATAAGCATACTCGAGAGAGCTTTGGAACTCAGAGTCCTGGGCCACACTCCCAGTCTGACCCAGGGCCTGGGATTTTGCATTTCTCCAAGTTTCTATGGGATGCTGGTGCAGCCAGTCCTGGGACTACACTTTGAGTGCAACTTCACAAAACAGTGCTTCCTCCAGATTCAAAAGGAAAGACTAACAGCTTGGACTGCCCCTCTACAAACATTTCTTGAATTTTCCTTAATTCTTAGAACCCTCAGTAATTAGAAGCAAAACTCACTTTATCTACTCATCCTCTCTCCTTTTTTTTTGAAGCAAGGGGTAGCTCATCAAAATGCAATTTTATTTAAATAGGTTTAAAAATCTTTAAGAGTTTTATGATTACTAATCTTTCCCTTGTAGAAATAAGAGGTCTCCTTTGCCAAGTAAATTAACTTAAATGGCTCAAGTCTGTGGGCTGTTTAAAAACAAAGAACAAGATGCCTCAGACAAGTCAAGTGGCATCTAAATTTGCCAGAATGTATTACTCTGTTGTCTAGTGTTGGAGCATTCTCTCTGAGTTTCTTTAACCTGAATTTTGTTTAGCAAAAATTTACACTATCAGTAACATCCTAGAGGAATAGAAACTTCCTGAGTTTGTCAGCGGGCCTAGAAAAACATGACATCCTTTTTCAGAGTACTGTTTTAATTTGCATCTTTCAAATGATTACTGATGTTGAATGATTACTGATGTTTTTATATATTTATTTGCCATTTGTTCTTCTGAGAAGTGTCTATTCATTTCAGATGCTCTTTTATGAATTGGGTCTTTAAATTTGGAGGACTTGAGTTTTTCAATTCTTTATATGTTCTAGGTATTAGTCCTTTGTCTGAGGAACATCCAGCTAAGATTTTTTCCCCACTCTGTAGGTTATCTCTTCACTCTGTTGGTGATTTCTTTCACTGTGCAAAAGCTTTTTAATAAGATGACATCCCAGTTGTTTATACTCTGTAATATTTTCTGCGCCATTGGGGTTTTCTACATGAAGTCTTTGCCTACACCTGTGTCTTCAAGTGTTCTACCTGTTCTCTCTTCAAGCAGATTTGGTGTTTCTTAGATCATTGATCCATCTTGATTTTAGATTAGTGCATGTTGATAGACATGGGTCTAGTTTTAGTCTTCAGCATGTGAAAAGCCAGCTTTTCCAGCACCATTTATTAAAGAAGCCATCTTTCTTCCAGCACAGGTGTTTGGCCCCTTGGTCAAAGATGAGGGTGTATTTGAAGTGTTTCTCATCTTCTGATCTGTTCCACTGATCCTCAGGTCTTTTTTTTTAATCAGTACCATGCTGTTTTTATCATAGTAGCTCTGTAGTATAACTTCAAGTCAGGGATTGTAATCCTCCCTGCCTTTGTTATTCAGAATTGCTTTTGCTGGTCTATATTCCAAATGAATTTTAGGAATGATTTCTCTAGTTCTGTGTGGTATGCTAATAAAAGATGAGTAGAAAAGCTTATTTTGTTCTTAAAAGCCCAAGATAAGCTAATTAACATTTATGGAGCCGATTGCCAGAGCTGGATGGCATGGGCTATGTTAGGATATGGCCAGGAGACTAGGTTCAGGTAAGATCTTTCCAAGAAGATTTCTCTGACCAGGACCACCTGTGTCCAGAGCCAGTGCTGTCCTCCCAGAAGATTTCCAACTATTTGGTCTCCCCTACAGTTTGTTTCCATATGCTCCTATGTTCTATCCTTGGGCCAGTCTACCTACTAGAAGGTAGGCTTAAAGACAGGCTTATCCTTTCATTGCCAATTTGAAGTCCACGCCCCTGATAATCTTTGTGGAATCATATGTGCCTCTGTGGATGGAAAAATGGAATCTGGTCTTCTCAGTTGTTTATCATTAAGGTTCTGAGTGTCCAGTACTATACCAAGGGGCCAAGGAAAGAGGTCCCAGAGAAGTCTGTCAATGGGAGTAAGTTTCCATTTGTAGAAATCAGGCCTGGATTCCTGAGGGTTGGACTCATACTATGGATGAAGCCTTGACCAGACCTGCTCCACAGCCCAAGGTGGAGGATCTCCATATAAGCAAGGATGGAGGCCTGAAATAGAATACGACATAGGGACAGAGGGTGAGGATTCAGCCATGTTTAGCCCTTTAGCCACTGAGCCTGAGGGTGGGAATCCTGACCCCGCTGTGGGAGGGTGGATGGAAACCGGGCTACACAGGGACACACACCGGAGTATGGAGAGAGCTCCCTCTGATACTGTTTACATAGTGCTGTGTGATCTTCAGCGAGTCACACATTCCCTCTGAGCCCCACTGAGCCTCACTCCCTTCATCTGGGTGTGCCTACCACTGTTTAACTCATAAGATTATCCTCCTCCGTGCTCATGTGAAATTTTCTCCACAAAAGCCTCAAATGTGTGTCTGCATCTTCAGTGTCTATTGAAGGGCATGGTCAGGCCCTCTGCCTCCTGACTCTTGGAGACTGCCAGAGGTGGCTGGCCTTACTTCCCCTGCAGATATCGCCTCTCCCCACCCGCAGGTGCCTTCCGCTTCACCTTCCGTGGGACAGGGTCGCTCTTCTGGAGACATCTATGGGTGCTCTGGTGCCCCCTTCTGGGTCATCCCAGGCCCTTCCACCCCCAATCCGGGCTTTTTGTTGTATGAGTCAGCATCAGAACTCCTGCCGCTGTGGAAGTAGGGACAGCCCCAGCAGGAACAGGGCTCCTTCCTCCACAGGGGACCTTTTCCTTTCTCCCACGTAGGGTTCAAGGGTGAGAAGGACCACTGGCGGAGCCGGCGCACCATCTGCGTGAAGACCCACGAGAGCGGCCGGAGGGAGATTGAAATGTTTGACTCAGCCATCCTGCTGATCCGGAACCCCTACCGGTCCCTGGTGGCCGAATTCAACAGAAAATGCGCTGGGCACCTGGGCTATGCTCCCGACCACAACTGGAAGAGCAAAGGTAAGCAGCGGGCCAGCGAGGCAAGTGGTGAGGGATGCTGGCACTGTGCCCTCTGGCGTGCAGGATCAGTACACAGTTTTCCTGGGGACTTGCGCTGCTGTGCTTGGTTTGAGTTCACCTCTTCTCCAGCCCTTCAAAGCCTGCTCAGTCCATGAGTCATGGTGTTTTATATGCCAGCCTGATGGCCGAGAATTTCCTGTGCCCACCCCCAGCTGGGTAGCGGGATGATCCATGCCCCTGGAAACATTTTGTGCTGGGATGACTCTTGACAAATTATACCCCAATCTCTGCCAAAATCTAACTTCTTAGTTTTCTAGGAAAGACATTACATGGAAAAGATCACTGGCTCATACCCAGGGGCTTACACAGCTGGAAGGAGAGCACTGGCTCTAGAAACAGGTGGTCCTAGTCAGGCCCTCCGCTGCCTGACAAGACCAGCTTCCTCCTGGCCTCTTAAGACACAGCCACAGACCACATCTCATGGGGAAATGTAATGCCTGTTCCCAGTCTGTGGTTAGTGCCCAGCATGCCAGCCCCCCCGTGCTGCCCTGAGTGACTCCTCTCAGTGTCATCTCACCATCCTCCTGACTTTCCTCTTAAGCCCAGAGAACATGGCCATGTGATTTGTCCACGTAGCAGAGCTAGGTCTCAAACCATTCACTGCAGTCAGCTCAGGCAGCCACAGACTGAGTGACTTAAGCAACAGACATCTTTTCCTCATAGTTCTGGAGGCTGGAAGCCCAAGACCGAAGTGCCTGCTGATTCAGTGTCTGTCGAGACCCTCCTTTCTGGTTTGCAGACAGCCACCCTGTCCTTGAGTCCTTACATGACGGAGACTGAGAACTCTCTGACGTCTCTTATCAGAACATTAATCAGATCACGCTCAACCCTCAAGACCTCATTTAAACCCACTGGCCTCCCACAGGCTTCATTTTCAAATGCCACTACACTGGGGACTAGGGTTTCAACCTGTAAGTTCAAGGGACTCCATTCAGACCACAACACCCAGATTTTCTGATCCTCGGTCAGATTGGCTTTTCCTCTCCAGCAGCTTTATTCAGAGAGTCTGCCTATGAACCTCTAGTTACTGAAGTCCCACGGGGTATGCCAGGCCCCCTGAAGAGCATGAGGGCCCAGACGAAAAGGTTTGAGCCCTTACGCTCAAGGCACATACAGTCTAGCCCTTGGGAGTGAAAAATAAAGATATAGGTCTGGTGGTAAGTGATGCAGATTAGGTCAGAAATCAAGCTGCATCAAGGCAGGGTGATGGTGAGATGAGATGCTTTTGAGCATTACGGCCAGGCGAGCTGTGCATCCGTCCCCACTTCACTCTGCATCAGTGAGGTCTGATTAGTGTCTCAGACTGGAATCTAGTGCTTTCCCAATTGTCTTCCACCTAGACTAGTCCCTCACAGCCATCCTGGTCCTCCTTGCCAACTAGTCTTTAGAAATACAGGGACAATGGCAAGAGATTAGCCCTCTCAGTTGGGCAGGCTGAGCTCAGAGGCCCCCTCTGCCTCTTGGAAGCCATGTGACCCTCAGCAAGCTGTGCACCTCATCTTCAGGGTTCAGTTTTCTTGTTTTGGAGTCACAGGGCCATTGTGAAGGTGAGAAAATGAAAACCATAACATCTGAGGTATATTAACAGCCCAATTACGGAAACACTTTGTGCTGGGATGATTCTCGACAAATTATACCCCAATCCCTTCCAAAAATTAACTTCTTAATTTTCTAGGAAAGACATCTCATGGAGAAGATCATTTGCTAAAGTTTGAGGTGCCCCCTGTCTGTGGTATCACTGTATGTCTAACTTCCAGCAGAATCATGGGTTTAAACTGCCAATGAAACACACAAGATGCCATGCACATCCATCAAGCACCATGTTTACGCAGCCCAATCAGACATAGGAGGACTGAAAACAGGAAACCAAGCTCAGCCTCTTCATCTCACCAGGAAGCCCAGCAGCTCCCTCATACCCAGGCACATGCTACTCAGTCACCAAAAGAGTCTTGGTCTTGTTCCTTGGGGGACCCAGGCAGATCATCCCTAGAGAGGGAACAGTAGAAAATCCTGGCTGTCTCCCTCTCCTTAACATTGGACATGCTTAGTGGCCAAGGACATGGTCGAGATAGTTGTGGTTTGTCTGTACAGAGATGCCCTGCATGGCTTTCCCACTCATCTTAGATCCTGCTGTGTCACGATGGCCTGGACTATAGATCTGCTCCTAGCCTCCTTCTCCAGGTACAATCTCAAAGGTTAAGGAAATCATAGCCCATACAGAGATAACTGGTTCTTGGCACATAGCAGGCTATGTTTGTCTTAATTTGGTACATTTCCAAGGAAACGCTGCTGGGGGAAGGCAGCCTCAGGGTCATCATCTCCCAAACAGCCCTAGAACTCATCCAACCCCAATCTGACACTGACCCATTGTCCACATTAGGTCACCAAAGGGTCTTGCTCCCATGGAGATCCAGGCAGGTTGACCCTGGGCAGTGGGCCATGACCCTGGCTGCCTCTTTCTCCTGAGCAGACCGAGTGAGGCTAGCAGTCATGGGAAGGCAGCCTTTGACTATGTTCTTTCTCTGTCTACCCCAGAGTGGCCAGACTTCGTGAACAGTTATGCATCATGGTGGTCCTCGCACGTGCTGGACTGGCTGAAGTACGGGAAGCGGCTGCTGGTGGTACACTACGAGGAGCTGCGCCGCAGCCTGGTGCCCACGCTGCGGGAGATGGTGGCCTTCCTCAACGTGTCTGTGAGCGAAGACCGGCTGCTCTGTGTGGAGAACAACAAGGAAGGCAGTTTCCGGAGGCACGGCCAGCGCCCGCATGACCCAGAGCCCTTTACCCCCGAGATGAAAGACCTGATCAATGGCTATATCCGGACAGTGGACCAGGCCTTGCGTGATCACAACTGGGCTGGGCTGCCCAGAGAGTATGTGCCCAGATGATAGGCCCTGCTCCAGCTGCTCACCTCTGCTACAAGACACAGTCATGCCATGGAACTATACCCTTGCTCTGCTGCAGGCCATGGACCTCTGGGACATAGGACATGTGGCTGCTTGCACACAGTCAGTGGGCAGGCCCTTGGGTGCTGCCTCACATGCAGGGAGACCTGATCTAGATGCCAAACCCAGACAGACACACATCACAGGACAGATGCAAACAGACACACACTCCCAACAGACACTCACACATCCACAGACACTTAGACATTATTCCACATTCACAGTGCTCATTTTGATGTGCCTAAGCCGCCCATGCAGGGTAAGCCAGATGTGCCCAGCCTTGCAAATGCAGCCACACAGAGACAAACACGTAGGTGCCAGGGAGTCTGCCCAGAGGCTGGCTGGCTGGCTGGCTCTCATACATGCACATGCAGCCTGGGCTCGAAGAGGCTCTAGGCTTCCTGTGTCCAGCGCCAGCACAGACCTGCTTGCCAGAGCCTTCCACTCTAGAATGCCAGGGTAGATGGACATTTATGTTCCAAGCAGAAAGGGGAGGAGGTGGGTGTACAGACTGTTGATGTTGGGCTATGCAGCCCTGACCTTGTCTGACATCTCATAAAGGTATGTGCTGTGACTACCAAGCACTGCCCACTGCAGCCCAGCCTCTCTCTCCTCTGTGGATAGGAAGCTGTGGCACTATGGGCAGAGGGAAACCCACCCCTCTGTCCTGCCATTCCCTTCCACTCACCCCAAGTCAATGCTCCTTGGAATAGGGCCCTCTCCTGCCTTCTCCTTTCTAGGGAAGCAGAGAATTCACACTCTGCCCCAGAATCAAGGTGTGAGTGCTGTGGTGGGGCATGGGCTAAGCCTCTAGGGGAGTTCAAGACCCAAGAGGCCCATATGCTAGCAGGAGGGGGCTGAGGTAAACATGGGAGATCCTTAAGGGTGCATCTTGGGGCCACTGGGATGTTCCCCCGCACACTTTAACAAGACCTATTCTCTGTGGGTCTCACAGTGGGGTCATAGGAATGTTCTGTGTGACCCTTGTGGCACAGCTTCTTCCTGACCCCTGGTGGCAGAGCCCTCTGTGTCACTCTGTGTTTATCCTGACACATCCTGTCACTATTGTCACTCACTCTCTTTACCACACCCTCTGTCTCTGTTTCTGTGTTAGTGACATTGTTCCCATTTGTTCATTCTGCTCCTGGTGGCTTCCATGTCCTTCCCGATGTGAGACTGTTCTGTAACTTACTTTGTCATCTTAAAGCTGGGAACACCAGGGTCTTTGTAAATGTTCACTGGCTTGGGATGGATATATGGTCCCTTCTGTGAAAGCCCCTGTCAAAGCCATTTCCCTTGAGCATGGGAGCAGTTGAGACTCACTGGGGTTTCCATGCTGCCTTGAAAGGAAGCCAGACATGTCTATATCCCAGGGCAAACCTATAGTCTCAAAAAGGCAGTAGACCTGGCATCAGGTTGCTGGAGAGCAGGGAGGCCAGCCTCCTCCTGTGATAGATCCGAGGCTTGGCCTCACCCTCCAGGGCTGTCCAGATGATCACACGCAAAGAGTGAAACCACAGAATCTGGGAAGGGCAGGCCTGCACCCAGGGCATGATCTCCTGCTACTCACCACCCCAGAAGTCTGGGAGAGCAGCAGCCCCTGAGCTTCTCCTGGGAGCTGGTTGGTACATTCACTGATGCCGGACACCCCAAGGCTTCATCCTCTTTCAGGAGGGCACCATCAGCTCACGTGACAAGGAGTTCACAGCCACTGCTGGTTCTTGGCAGTGGGTGAAGGGCCTGTATGTCCTTTTGAGAAAATCCATTTGGCTTTCTCCAAGTTAGATCTCATCAACAGCTCTCACCTTCTCAGGAAAGAGGGTACTGTCCTGATCAGCCACAGAGTACAAGCTGATCTGTCTGTAGAGCTGAAATGTGACAAATGCATTGAGAGTCAATTAGAACAGAACAGCAAAACTCTGTCTACAGATTCCAATTTTAATAGCAAGGATATGGAGTTACACAAACCTGTGTTAAAACATGTCGCTTTCACAGATTTTATCTCTTGTTGTGGATCAATTTGAAAAAACCAAAATACATAATTTTTAAAAACTAAAACACATTCTGATAATCCCAGTGATGTGTAAATGAGAGAGAAGAATAGACAGGCTCCCAAACCCTGGGAAGAAAGCTGCTTAATTATGTGAACATCTTATAATGAAGCCTCTTGCAGCTAAAATTAGATTTTGAGTGCATGAATATGCGATCATGTTTGTACATCAGAATGCAGGGGGTTTTTTTCCTTTAAAAGTACCAAGAGCTATTGGTTCTTAGGAGGCCCCAAGAGGGGAAGAGGAAGAGATGAGGTGGATTCTTGTGGCTGCAAGAACCTTTAGGGTCCAAGCTTGTTTTTGTTTGACCACAAAAATGGGTAAAGGTGTTTAAAACTCAGTGACTACAAAGCAGTTTCTAAGGGGTTACAGAGAGACTGATTGATTCAAACTGACCATCATGCATATTGGGAGCATCAGCCTGACCCAGGCAGGAGCCAAGCACAGTGGGAACACTGGAGGGTTTGTGTATTGTTGGGCTGGGTTATGGTCCCAGCTCTGCTATCATCTTGGACAGTCTTTCTGCACGTCTGGTCTCGGTCTCTCATCCATAAAATGAGGGATGTGATGGATGTTGGTTACATCTGTTTCCTTTCCAGCAGCCCCTCTTGTCTGTGAAGGGTTCCCACGACTTGGCAGAACCGGCTCTCACCACACCCAGGAGTGAACATTTAATGTAGACTAAACCAACAACGTAGTCCATCTCTGAACAGAGTGATTGATCCAGGTGTGACCGTGTGAGCTAGATCTATTCAGACAGAAGGAATTTCAAGATTTTTGGGGCTGACCAGGTGTGGTGGCACATGCCCCAAATCCCAGCACTCTGGTAGGCTGAAGCAGGAAAATCACAAATTTGAACCCAGCCTTGACAATTTAAAGAGACACTGTCTTAAGAAAAAAATAGTATTTTTTAAGGACTGGGGATGTAGCTCAGTGAAAAGACCTTGGGTTCAATCCCCAGCACAACAAAATACAGGAGAAAAGGATGAGAAGGGGTGGGACAGAGAGGGGAGTAAAGAGAGAGAAAGAGAAATGAAAGAAAAAAAAAGAAAGAAAAAGACATTCTGGGAATTTTGAGTAGCAACTCTTAGTGCCTCTGCTGGATATGAAAACCAAAGCAGCTGATCCTGACTCTCAACAGGGGCCATCGTGGGACCCTGACAGACACTGTCAGTATGAAAGCTGAAGGGAGAGTGGAGAGGCCATAAGAACCAGGTCCTTGGTGACATTAGGTGCACGGTCAACTTTGAGGGTGACCCCATCTCTGGATGTTTTTCATTCATGAGCCAAAAAAGTCTCTCTATATGTTACTAAATTTGGGTTGAGTTGGACTTCCATTACTTACAACCAAGAGCACAGTTAAAAGGGCTGGGACTGAAAGGTCCTGGGACTCTGACATTCTCCATCTCTAGAGTTGATGTAGACAAAGCAGGAACCACCGTGCACTGGCAGGACTGGTGCTTTCCTTTCAATGGAAGGGGCTGGATGGGAAGTGCTCAACAGGAAGCCACCTCCCAAGACAAGTAGCATCGCTAAGGCCTCACATGGAGGTCACCCAGACACCTTTGGAAAGCAGTTCCTCTTAGATGCTTAGCCAATCAGTTGCCCCACTTAGTCCTTATGAACTCCTTGGTGTGGTTATTGTCTGATTTTTCTTGCTGCTTGATGAATGAGAGGACTGAAATACCACCTGTGATGATTGTGAAAGTGTGGTTCTTTTGCATTTACCAAAGCTGCTTTCATGGAGAAGGTCATGTGCTGTGGGAAGGAATTCCTTGATAAGCTACTTGGACAGGGAGTGAGACTCCCTGCAATGGGTAGGAGATAACAGTAACATCAGAGGAGCAGCTAGATGCCATCTAAGGAGAGCAGGCATGACTAACCATACAGCTTTGATTTTGCTGAATGGAACATGCATACTTACCGTGGAGCAGAATAGGTGCCATTGGAGAAGTAGGGTGATGCCACTTGAGTTTTCTTCCTCTGGACTTCACTCTTTAACCTCGCTGTGCACAATTAACCTCACTGTGCAAAGATAGGGAGCTATAAGTGCCCCCTATCTTCAAGCTGTCCTTGGAACATCTTTCATACAGGATGCCAGGGTGAAGTTCTATAAAATATGTAGGAAAAGATAAGGATCCCAGGAGATCAGGATGAGGATATTTGCACACTGTTGCCCCTTTTATGTCTGAAGTTAGATTTATCAGGTCTTTCCTGTGTAGAAACATCATAAAAATCCATTACCTGCCATGAGAAATAAGATCCACCCTAAATTGCAAACATGATTTCTTCTATAAAATGAAGAATCTTGATATCAAAAAAAGATAGTTGTGTGTATTCCTCTCATTTGGAAATGACTCCCATTAATCTCATTGCTCATTGCTCTAATTCTTGGCCAAAATATTTGCTGATGGGCACCTGAATTCACTTTTAAAGGCCACTTATCAAGCAACCCCAATCCTTTGAAACCTACTCAAAGAAAACATTTGTTTCTGAAGAAATGATGCACAAGAGATGGAACATAACTTGCTGTATTGGTCAGCTTCCTGCTATGTAATGAAATTCTGAGATAATCACCTTGAAAAGAAAAAAGGTTTCTTTGGGCTCCATTTTTAAGGTTTGGGCTATAATTTGTTGCTTTGAGGCTGTGGCAAGGTACCACATCATGGCAGAAACTGGGAAAGAAAGAGAGGGCTGGGATCCCAATATCCCCTTTGAGGGCATTCCCCAGTGACCAGAAGACCTCCCATCAGGCCCCCTTTCTGAAATTTTCACCACGTCCTACTCATGCCACAGGCTCACATCAGGCCTTTAGGGGACACTTACCTAAACCACAGCACTTGCCATGAAGTAAGAGCCCAGAGTTTTCGTTCTAAGCCACAAGCATCCCAGGCAGCAGAAAGGCTCTGTTATTCCAGGCTGGCTTGCCTCATTCCAGGATATTAGTAGGCAAGCCTCTGTAGTGAGTTCGCCCAGCTGTGTTTATGTGTTCACAAGTACATGGGAATGCAGGTGTGAGCTCCAGCTGCTGACAGCACCTTTGAACCACCTGCCAGCCATCCTGAACATTACCAGTGACAAGAGCCCAGTCACCTGGGCATCAGCATCAGTTTAGAAAACTCTCCCTCCTACCATCAGAGCTACCACAGCAAGGTGAAAAGAATCCACCCTCACCTTGAAAAGCACAGCACAGGTTTAGTGTGTGTTTGGAGAAATACCAGGACAGCAGATTACTGGTACTAAGCACAAACCCTTCCCCCAGCCTTCCACCATCTAATTACACCATAGGCATCACCTAAGGTTGAAATTGATGTCCTGGAATCACCTGTGTTTGTTTTACATTGCTGCATAAAAGGTGACCATAAACTGAGTAATGAAAAATGACACCCAGTGGTCATCCCACACTTTGTGTGCAGATCAGCAGTCTGGGCTGAGCCCAGCTGGGTTTTCTGCCTCGGGATTCACCACACTGCACTTAAGGTCTTGGAAGACTTGGTTTTCATCTGAAGATGTGACCAGAAAACGGCCCATTTCCAAGATTAATCAGCTTGTTGGCAAAATTAAGTCATGTGTGGTTTAGGACAGAGGCCCTCCCACAGACCACACATTATTCCTTGACAAGTAGGCCTCTCCATATGCAAGTCACCACACAGCTGTTTGCTTCCCAAGAACCAAGCAGAGAGTGAGATCACCTTGCATATATAACAGAGTCACAGGAAAGATACTCTTCTCCTTTGCTATTTCTACTGGTTCAAAGCAAGTCACAGGTCCCACTGGGTTCAGCCACACTCAAGGGGAGGGGATGAGACCAAGGTTGAATGCAAGGAAGTGAGAATCATTGGAGATCACCTTTTAGTCTGTCTACCACAACCCCGAGAAGGGAAACTTCCAGTGGTCAGGATAGGCTTTATGTCTGTAGACCACCATGGATGGAACTGTGCTGAATGTGGCAGGAGTTTCAAAGCATCATCCAAGAAGATCAGGTGACAGCCAAATAACAGTGAATTCGGAGCCAACCTTCCCAATCCAGTGTCTCAACATTGATAGAAGCATCTTTTAGTGAAGTTAAAGATGAACCCCCAATTTATATCACCCAACTCTACTTTTTATATAAAATTTATCCAATTCAGTACACACTGACCCTTTTAATGTCTGGATTTCTTTAATATTATGCCTGGTTATTTTTTCTCATTGCTGAGACAAAATACCTGACACCCCAAATTAAGGAAGGAAAGGCTTATTTAGCTCACAGTTTGTGGAGGTTTCAGTGTATACTCATTGGGCTCCAAGGCAGGGTGGCACACAGCAGAGGGCAGCGGTTCACGGGGCAGAGAACAGCAAAGGCAGCAAGAGCATGAAAATCAGGGAAGCAAGCCTCCTTTCCCTCCTTGTTTTGTATACCGGCTATCCACCCACACCAACACCATCTCAGGGGACCTCTTCTTCCACAGGCTCGGGATGAATACAAAGTAAGGACCCTGCCTCTGCACTGAGTCACATGGTTAACCTTCTAAACTTCTCAAATTGACAGAATGAACAACATCCTAGAGCAGAAAGGGCATGTCCTTTTCACCCCAGGATGTAGAACTGCTGAGTTACTCAACAGTTAAGCTTCTAGACTCCTCAGGTTGACACAATGTATCAACCATAACATTTTCTATCATCAATCATTTCTCCAAATACTGCCATCACTTTCCTTCTCTATTCTCTCCTTTTGGTGTTTCTCTACACTGATGCTGGAGTGTAAGAATATAGTTTCCACCTCTCAGCTCATTTTTCATACTTGTCCCTGCTCATCCTATTGCACTGGGCTCAGGGAGAATTCTTCACTTTGATAGTCAACTATTCTAATTTGCTCTTCACTGTGTACATTCAAATCTTCAACCCACCTGTTGACTTCTATAGACATGCTGTTTTTAATTTGGAGGCTACTGTTTGATCTTTAAACAATCTGAACTTATTTCATAGATATGATACCCTCTACATCTCTCAGGGTATCATGTACTTATGTTCTGTAATGCTTGCTTTATCAACTTGGTTTTCTTAGGTGGTAATTTTTTCCATTTGTTGATTTTTCTGTCTCCTTTATGATTTTGTCAAAATTTTGTTGTATAAGTCTTCAAGAAAGGAGAAAATTGTGCAGTTGTCAATCATCTTCACAGTCCAAAGTATGATACCTCAACTAAGTAATGACTCTGCTACTTACCACGGGCTACTCCCTCCTCCCAAATTCAAACTCTTAATAGGAAACACTCATATTTCTGAGGCAGAACTCTCAGTTGTATTCTGGATGCCAGCTTTCTTCTAAGAGTTCATCTACTTTTTATCTTTCAGAGCTTTCTCAGTATAGGGTCCACTTCAGCGTCTTTTCTAATTTTCAAGTATGGTTAAGTTATGTAGATTTAATTCTGAAAATAAAGTAAGTGTTTCATTAACCTACCATCTTGAAAATCAGATCCTTGATGATTAATTTGTCATCAGAAAAACCAAGTCATTGATTACAAAAGCCAGATCTTTAATGTTCTGATCTAAAAGCATTATACAAAATGATGGCTTGAATCAAGATGAAGACCTGGGTTTTCATATGGATGTATAATTTACATGCTATGTGATCTTGGGCATGTGTCCTCTACTCTCTGAACCTATTTCTTCATTAAAATGTTAGAAATGTAAAAAAAGAATTGTCAAAATCCTCCTTAAGCTTGGGCTTTTCATTTTAAAATTCTGCTTATCTTACCCACATAATCTCATGAAAATGGATGATTTTTGTACACTTAAAACACAGAACCTTGCAAATGATATCCAAACAAAGAGCCTTTCACTTCATAAAAGTGGGATTTCCCAGTGCTGATCAGGTCTCCTTCACCTCCTAAATAGATAATATTTTGTCAAAATTTTGATCCTGGAATGCAAGAATACAGGGAAAGTTAAAGAAACTCAGCAGTTCTACATCCTGGGGTGAAAAGGACATGCCCTTTCTGCTCTAGGATGTTGTTCATTGTGTCAACTTGAGAACTTTAGAAGATTAACTATGTGACTCCTCAGTGCAGAGCCAGGGTCCTTGCTTTTCTTGGGAAAAAGAAAATACTCTGAAAATAAAGTTTTGCTCATTCCTTCCACTTTTGTCATTTCTTTAAATTCATTTTTAAAAATTCTCCAACTTTCTTATTCACTTGAAAAGCAACGTTTATTTAAGTCCTCCATTAGATGTTTAAGCCAGTGGAGACAGTAAGGCATTTTTAAGGCGTATGGTATTTTGCGTTTATTTTTATAACCTCATCTGCTGGTACAAGACCTGCTGTACAGGGCTGGGGATATAGCTCAGTGGAATAAGCACTTGCCTAGCAAGCGCAAGGTCCTGAGTTCAATCCCCAGTACCAAAAAAAAAAAAAAAAAAAAAAAAGACCTGCTGTACAGGAGGTACAAGAAATGTTAGCAGAATAGAAGAAGGAATGGATGAAAATCCAAATTCACCTTGTTTTTAAAGTCTTCTAAGAAAATAAAACCTTCCTGCAAAATAAAAACTTGCTTTTTCTATTGAGGAGATGTTGCCAGAGACACTTGATTGAGTTTTTCAACCAGTTCTGTACTGAGCAGCTCAAGGGCTAATTTGAGCTGTAACTGCTCAATGCTGCCGGTGTAAAAGGTGAAGAAATACAGAAGCCACCAAACTGATGGACAGGTGTTGTGAGCTACCACACCATTTCTTGGTCAACCATCGGTTCCCAAATCTTGGAGAAGAGCAGGTACAAACTGGCAGGAATTCTGTCACAATCCCTATTCGTGGTTGTTCATAAAGATAACCTAAGATGCAGAACACATCTTTACTCTGCATCAGTCTCTGCTGAAAATGGGCACTGCTCTTGTCTGCCTAAAGGGCCACTTCTCTACCTTGCCCAGTTCTTCAGCTCCTTACCTAAAGCTAATAGTTAAGTCTATAGAAAATGTGTTTATTTCAGGACAAACTTTCCTTCTATTTTAGGATCCATAGTGAAAGATAAAGACTCCGCTCCATGGGATGGAGCAAGAGCACAAATACTGAGATACAGCAAGAAGCACCCGCCTACTGGTTGGCCTGGGGTCTCCCACCCCAGGAGCATGATAAAGTCTCAAGATCACTGTAATAATTATTGACTGCTGTGTAACAAATTTCTCAAAACTCAGCCACAATTTTAAAGAAACACTTATCAACCCAGGGTTTCTGTAGCTCAAGAATCTAGGCAGAGTTTACCTGGGTCCTCTGACATAGAGGCTCTCACAAGCTACAGTCAGAAAGTTGAGCTGGTTTGCAATCTCATCAGAAAGTTCAACTTCAGAGAGATTCACTTTTGAGCTCCAGTAACGTACCTGGGGGATTCAGTTTCCTGAGGGTTGTTGAGCTAAGGACCTCATTCTCTCGCTGGCTGTTGGCCAGAGCTCACTCCATTTCCTTGCCATCTGGGCCTCTCCATGGCAGCATCCCGTGATATGGATGCTTGCTTTGTCAGGGAAACCATGACAAAAGCTAGAGAGAAGGTGTATAAAACAGAAATCTTAGTTCTTTATTTATAACCTAATCTCAAAAGTGGTATCACGTTGCTTTTACCATATTATGTTTGTTAGAAGCAAGTCCAGCTCACATCCAGGGAGTGGGACATGCATTACACAAGGGCATGAATTCTTATACCTCATTAAATGAGCTGCTTAGCCTATGGCCCTTGAGAGTTTCCTACACTAGTGTCACAGGCCACCTTGAGCTGCATGTGCTTGGTTTCATCCCTGCGGGTAGCCACATCATGACCTTCACTGTCTTAGTCTGGCTTCTGCCTACATCATGGTTGGGGCGAAAGACCTTTCCCGAAGTCTTATATCTTAAGTCTATAGCCACCATTTCTTTATAGCAAGAAGAACTGTTCTGGTCTCCATATTTAGCCTGGTAGAGAACCAGCTAGGTAGGAAAACTCTGGCCAGACATCCCTAGTGGGATGGCCCACTCCTATAGGCACCTACAAAACCTCTTCTTAACATAATCCGTGATTTCCTTCTATGCTCGGGTTTCCCCTGTTGCACAGACACATTAACCTCCATCAGATAATTAAGGGCTTGGCTTACCATGAGGGACCTTAAATTTCACCTTTCTGCCACCTGATATGTCTCTAAATGACACAGACTCTAAGGAGATGTTCAAATATAGAAAACTGAATGACTCCTTGCTTTTGTCGTGACATTTATACAGCCAGAGCGATCTGACTACACCACTACATTACTTACAATTTCTACTTGACCTTGGGTGGTGAAGTGTAATCTTTAAGGAAACTATCCATTTAATCTCTCCCACTTTATTAACATTTAATTATTATGACAAATTTCCAGATGTACAAAGGATGGTAGGATTATAATTCAATTTTCCCCTCAAATGGCCCAGTAGCCAAGGGCAGTGAGGCCATCCCTGGCTCCACTGAGCTCTTATCAGGGAAGTGGCTTGGGTCAGTGCTTTCCCCTGCCACTCTGACCACTGAGCAGGGCTTGTCTCACACCTCACACCACAGTGCCAGCAGAGCCCTCTGCCGGGACCTACCCTCTTGCTTCCTTACTTCCTGGCTTCTCTCAGTGTGCTGAACTTTGTCATGCAGCTCAGGATCAGGCTGAGGCATGGGGCCAGGAAGAGGACATAGTACATGTAGGATGCCAGTAAGTAACCTGTCAGGTCTGATAGCTGCACTAGACAGTATACATCATATGCAAATTGCTTTATACAGATTTTTAATTGTGGACGAACAAGTAGAACTAAGCCAGAGGCACCCTCATCTATTCTCATTCCTTTAAAAGCCATATTCTGCTCTGTAAATTACTTTCTCATTTTCTCATAGAGACGACCCACTTTGTTGCCTGTGGCACATGCTAACCCCACAAATCACTGACCCAAGTCTTTTTTTAGAGTCACCTGACCTTTGATCTAGAGAACGAATCAACCCTGAGGAATGGAAAGATCAGCCAACCTGGTCCAGAAGCCTCAGTCTCTAGAACTAGCTCTACAAATCACTGGTCACGCACATCCTGGGAAATTGCCAGCCCCTTCCCTGAGAGCTATCACTCAAACATAATGGTGGAGCTGATGCCTGGATTGGACTTCATGACTGTCTCCATGGCCAGAGCTCATTGGACCACTGGGACCCTGTGACCTAAGCTGAAGTAGTCACATTATCTCCACTGATGACTTGGACTTGGGCTTCAAAGATCTCAGCCCAAGATCTCAGTCTACTAGGAATATGAAATGAGGACTCATGAGTGTGAAGCCCAAGGAGTGTGCATATGAGAATGCAGAGATCTCTGCAGAGCAACACATGGAATCATTCTGCTACAAAAAAGAAAACCACACAGTGACACAGGGAGAATGAGATAGTGTCTGCTAATGTTAAAATGACAATTAAGCCCAACACAAAGATTGTGCACCTAATCAAATCAATTCTTATTGATTTGTTTTCTAGTCCTTTTTCAAGTTAATTTACTTTTACCTATATTGACTAGTATAATCATAGATTTTTATTCTACATTTAATATTATAGCATTCCTATTTTCTCATGTTTATAGTCTGTCTATATCTTATTTCCCCCAGTATAGATATAAGTAAAGAATTTAAGGAGGGAAATTGTTTTTTGGGGGAAAAATTTTTTGTTTCTAAAATGATTACTGAATGATTAACTGAATTCATTCTTTTAGAAGGTAGCATAATATTCTCCAATAGGGATTTATAAACTAGGTAAAGATACCACACTGGCAGTAGGGGAAAATATTCATACTTCCATCTCTATGTTTATCCCATCTCTTTAAAATTTCTATGTTGCGTTTGTTATCCTATACTTAAGATACTCATACATACAAATGTCTATCTTATGGAGGTACATGCTATCACTAAATGAACATTTAAAAATATTTAGAGATCACTAGTCTATGAAATTAGGGCATAGTTTATTCATATATATTTGCCTCTTGATGAAAATCCAGGCTGTTTTTAGATGCTAAAACAAGCAGCACCTTACACACCCATTTATATCCTGGTCCTTGGAGTTCTGGAGGACAGATTCCCAAAGGTGAAACTCCTCATTTAAAGGGTGTGCAAAATTTTAACATTAATTGATATTGACAGCCTAATCTTCAAAATGTAGCAATCCACATCCCTACCAGCAATGGAAATATGAATTCCATTCAAATTTATAGTTATAGGAAATATAAATGTTTACTCACACACATTTTCACAGACTTTAAGTTACTGCTTTTTTTCAACTTTTGCCAATCCAATGGGAGCTTTGAATATAGGCACCCAATTTAAAAGTGTTTTTATAAAGCATCTCATATACGAAAAACACGATCTCCAAGATTCTTCTAACTCCAGTATCCATGATTCTCTAACCACCTGTTTCCAGAGCTCACCTGTTAGCAGTTGTGTGTTTAATCCCCCTTCACCGGCTGTTTGTGGACCCCAGAGACATTTTTGGAAAAAAATGGTGCCAGAAACTGACAAATCAAAGGCTAGAAAGAAAGAAAGTTGAATGTGGTACAGAAGACCATCTTGCCAATTCTGCTCAGCTTGTAAAAACCATCAAGGCCAAATCCCTATGATTTCACCCAGAACAAATAATAAAAAGCAGTATGTAATATTTCTAGGATGAGCATATTCATAGTAAATATTTTAAGATCAATAGCTGTACAAGATGCATTTTCCTTAGAGGTTCATTTTTTCAAATGGCTTTGTATTAGAAGTGCTACTTCAGTAAATATTCATGGGGAAATTCATTGATGTGCTCTACCATGTATAGCTAAAATTTCAAAGGGCCAGAAAAGAAAGGGGAGTTCATGAGGCCTTCTTACTCTCTTAGGAGAGGTGTTGAAAAATGCACGATATTCTTCGGTTTTATCTCACTACAAATCCTCCAAAGCAGGATGTGCATTTTTCATTCCCACTCTTCTCTAGCTTACGCACAGGCAGGTCACAGCCTGGTCAGAACACAAGAGGCTAGAAGGACCTGAGGAGGAAGCAGAGGTCCAAGGTCAGGAGGCCTACATACCCAGCCTCTTCCAAGTCGCCAGAGCTGCTCCTAATATCTGCCACCCAGTGACCACTTACCACAGTCCCAGCACACTGCCATCTTTCTCTATAATCTGTCACTGAATCCTCTTTCCAACCCTGTGAAAAACTCTCCTTTGAAATCAGGCTTCAAAAAGTATAAGCTATTTGTTCCCAAGGTCACACCACTAGTTAACTGGTAGAAACAGAATTGAGACTCAGGCCCATCTGACTCCAAGTTTCTCATTTATAATTTCCTCCAGTCTCTAAGAGCTTGCTGGTCTATAGCGATTAGAAAAGTGTGGTGCCAAAAGCTTTCTTCTTTGTCTCCTCTGCTCCACAGTCCTTGCTAAGTACAAGCTGGCTATCTGACCTTGATAGAAGGCATCCTGTGTCCCCTGTGGTATCATTCCTCTTGGCTCTCTTGCCTATGTCAGGAAGTAAACCCAAACACCCCCAAATGATGGCCACTTATTCCTCCAAATATTTAAATCTCAGGTGAACACCTTTATTTCAACAATGGCAAGCTTTACCCTTGGCAATGATCAGCTCCAATTGTTCCCTTGATTAAGATGTTGGAGTCACTTCCATGGCCAATAGAATAAAAACCAAAGGCTTCGTTTGGCTAGGTATTCAAAGTCCTCTGTAGCCCACCCACCATTTCTGTGATCTTCCATGTATGTCAGCCAGCCTAATTGGCAGGTCTTCTCTCTGCCTAGAAAGTCTTTCTTTTTGTCTCTATTTGAGTCTCAAGTATCTCTCAAGGTCCAACTTGAGTGAAGCTATTTCCTCCAGACAGCCAAGAGACGAAATTAACGGGTCTCTCCTCCATAATGCTCACAGGTCTATTTGCGTCATTCTGCTTCTGGTCATCATTAGTGTTTCTTTATATCTGCTTTGGCAGCTGCACCGTGACCTGCCCCAGGGCAGGGGTCATGTTAGTCACCTGTTTATACTGCACCCCACTTGTCACTTGGTTCCAAGTAGTGGGAACAGTGACAACCTCAATCGCAATAACATCTATGGAGGATTTAATATCACCTGAGGCAGATGTTATATTAACTCCTACTTAACAGATAAGGAAACGAAAGCTTCCAGAAGTCACACAGAGAAAGGCAGTCACCAAGCCAGCCACTCTCACCCACTGGCTTCATATGACACCTATTAAATATTGAATTATTTTACTAAGACATTGTTACAGTTTAGAACAAGAATGTTCGCCAAAAGCCCCATGTGCTCATAGGTGGGACTTTTGGAGGGTGATATTTTGTTGTTCTTTTGGGGTGTTTTTTGTCTTTTTTTGAGACAGGGTCTTGCTGTGCAGTTCAGACTGGGCTTGAGCTCACTTTGTAGCTCAGGCTGGGCTTGAACTCACAACGATCCTCCTGCCTCAGCCTCTGGAGAATGACTGAATGGCGGAGGGGGAGGAGGATAGAACTGACCTGCTGTTAGGAGGTGGGACCCGATCAGAAGAGGTGGCTCCCCAGGGGCATGACCTGGGGGGTGCAGCTCCCTTTCTGGCTCCTTGCTTCTCTCTCTCTCTCTGCTTCCCAACCACCGTGATGGAGCTTTTCCTCCACAATATCACTCTGTCACCCTGTTTCTGCTTTGGAGTCAGCTGACTATGGACTGTCACCATGACATAAAATAAAACTGCTCATGCTGTAAGTTCTGGGTGTTGGGTATGTTGCCCCAGTGAGGACAAAAGCAAATAAAATAGACATCAGTGGGCAAACGAATGATTAGAAAAACTGTGAGACAGATCTAAAACAAACTGTCCACTCCATTGACTAAAGCAAGGAATTTCTTAGAGCCCAGGCAATGACAGCGAGCATGCTCTTTCACCACCCAGGAGTCTCCCTCCTCTCCCGTAGAAAAACCCCATTAACTCTCTTATTATAGAAACCACATGTTGTACTCAGGATTTGCAAGGGAATCAATTTATTATGAACACACAATTTATAGGATTATAATATTACAATATTCACCACAAATATCAAATGCAGAGGAGTGCAACAGACACGCCCATGCTAGAGACCCAGTGAATCCAGCCAAAAGTCTAGATACCACAGCAATATCCCACATGAGTCCAGCCAAAGGCCTAGAGCCCATGGCAATGTCTCCTGCAAGTCCATATCTACGATCTACACCAGGAAGGCAAAAAGGCCAGTGGTGGAAGCTAGAATGTCTGCTCTGGCAGGGTGAGCCACAAGACTGAGGGATCCACACCGGAGCCAGAAAGCAATGCTCAAGGTAAAGACCGGAGCTGCCCCAAAGAGAACATTAGCCAGCCAGTGCTGGTGACAGAGCACAGCCAAGTTCATATCAGGAAAACCAGCCAGGGCAAGCTTCTCCAAGAAAATCAACAGCATGCAATTTTCCTCTCCAGTTCCCCTTTTAGGCCATTGGTAACCATCCTCAGGTGGGCCTTCCACACCCAGAACCACACTGACTCAGCTCATCTGGGTGTTCGTAGTTGACCATTAGTTAATCCACCACACCAGTGAGTATGTGGTGGATTATCATTTCAAACAAACTCCCAAGCGATATGAAAAAGACAGTCTCACCTTTTGTGGGTGTAGGACAAATTTCGCTTGTGCCCAAGGCAAGACCTTTGCACTGCTCCCACATCAGCAAGGGTAGGTGACTAGATCATTAACATCACTGCTAATCATCCTCCAGGACAAACACTAATCTTGAGGTTGCCACAGAGTGTCAGAGATTAGCAGAGACAAAAAATGTTTGGAGGAAGGAAGACAGCCAAAGGGAAAGGAGGACACAAAGAAAGGGTGGATAGTGAGCAGGCCATGGCCATGTGGACACCAGGCTGCAGAACCATCAGTGCTGGCAAAACCCAGTTTGCTGGCCCAGGTATAGAAATGTGAGAACTATGATCCTAAGCAGTAGCTCTCCCAGGAAAGCCTTAGGTGCCAGGTGAACATATGGTAGGGTGCTCAGACAGGTGTAAACACACACATAGGGTTCAACACACCTGCCAACTAGTGGCCACTTAACCTTCCCAATGCTCAGAGCAAGCGCAAGCACATGCATTTCTTCCATGCACCTTCTTCCTACCTGCCCTACATAGGGAGAATTCTGGGGACATCAGAACACACACAGACACTCAGGGACAACACACACACACACACACACACACACACACACACACACACATTTATACGTGCATGACACACTTTCTTGCACACATAAACATATACATTTATACTTTCACATATGACCTCAGACAGGCATACACTTTTCTCACACATGTTCACATATTTCTCACACACAAGTATACATCTTCACACACACACACACACACACACACACATACAAGTACATGTGTACACACATATACGGAAAGACATGCATACAGTTCCTGCCTCACACATAGACATAATCTCATATACACAGACTCAAGCACACACACATACACTCACACATACTTAATAACACAGGCATATACATATATGCAAGTGTGTACATACATGCACACATACATTTTCTCACATGTGAACACATACACACATACACTCCACACTCTGAAAGTGTGTGAGGCTTCATTGTCCCAAAAACAGTGAGGGCAGCTGTAAGAAAAGATAAACTTGAGACTTTTATAGGTAAATGGTCACAACTAGAGACCATACTCATAAGTGAAATAAACAACACCTCCATGTGTAAGCAACATATTGTCTCACTAGTGTAAGAACCTGAAAGAGTGAATAAAAACTAGGAGGTATGATAGACATTGTGAAATGGAAGGAAAATGCTCAAAAGTAAAGGGCAACTGGGGTGTGGGAAAGGAGAAGAGAAAGAAGGGGAAACTGTGTATGTATGTATATACAGGATAGCTAACAGTGGTACTACTGTCTTGTATTGCTTTACTGAAAGGAACAGTAAATGATTACTGGTTTGATCAATATTGTATGTCTCTATTTGTTTTCCTGAGAAACCACTTTGAAGATATCAATAGTAATACAGCAAACTATTGTTAATTTCCTACCACTTTGTCTGCAACTCTGTATTGTTTGTATTGTTCTTACATTATTTTGTAAATGGATGTGTTTGTTAATATGTTTTCTCTCTTTGTTCTTAAAATTAAAAATTAAAATTAAAAAAAATTTTCAAAACTGTGAGCAGGGTTCTTCCCCTGGAGGAACTGCCAGTTAGCTTCTTAGTCCCCATGGTCATCCTTGACAGTTTGCTGGGCTTGCACATGACAAGAAAATGGGCCTTGAGGGGTCAGTCAGGAGGCAGAGAATGGAATGATGTAGCCGAAAGAAGCAAGAAAGAAAAGGAAACGCTTTTCATGAGGAGGATTTAATTTCCAGTTAGGAAGATTGCAGTAATTTTCTAAAGTGTTTTTGGAAACACATGAAAGTGTTTTTCTTTCTGAACTTGAGAAGCAGCTCTAGAGGCTGTTAACTCCCTCCTGGAGTGTTCAAGAATCTGGTCCTCACAGGGCTGGGGAGATAGCTCAGTGGAATAAGCACCTGCCTACCAAGCGCAGTGTCCTGAGTTCGATCCCCAGTACCGCAAAAAAAAAAAAAAAAAAAAAAAGAATCTGGTCCTCTTTCCAGAAGAACTGAGAACCACTGGTAAGATCTGAAGTCTGCCAGAATATCAAGGATAGGATATGAGAAGTCTCACCCAATTCAACTGAATCCACCTAACCTTCTTCATTTACCCATCCAAACTTTGACCCTTCAGTCGTGCAATTCACATCTATTATCACCTGCTGCAAGTTTGTCTTTGGCCTGGCCTTTGGGTCCAGGACCTAGAGGCATCCTCCGATACCCACTGAAAGGAAGGAATACTGGTTTATTCTTTCCTAATTCAAATACAAACCAGAGAATAGACCCTCTCAGTGGGAAACACGCTGGGCTGGAAGAGGGCAATGCGTAGTTACCTTGGGCCTGACCCTTGCAGTCACTCTAGAAAAGAGCCGCTGATTTAAAAATAACTGGCCTCACCTGCTAAAATGCCCTTGATAAACTTCACCTTTCCTTTCTTTGAAAGTCTTTCATGATAGAAGTGAGGCTGAACGATTATGTAAGAAAGCTTTTTGCAACAAGTTTATGGGTATATGCTGAAGGAAGCAAACATATGCCTATTAAGCATGAGGAGAATTATCAGTGAATGTTTTTAAATGACCAATAAAAATGAAATTACCATTGTTCATTGTTTTTTATGGATCATAATGTGTTTTTTCTTATGGAAATATCTAACAAACTCCTCTCCTAGCTGCAGCCACTAATTACATAATTAGCACACAGTAATCCATGCACATGGGTTCTCGACTGTCATAATTCATCTTCATAAATGTAATTGGCCCTATGAAAGAGACCACAAAATAACTCTGCAAAGAGGAGATGGATACATTAAAAACAGATTTTACTCCACTCTTTTCCAAAACTATAAGCTTGGGATAGAAGTTTTCAAGAACATATTAGACTATTTTAAGAACATTAGACTATTTTTCCCAGAATGCCACACCTACCTCAACTCATTTATTGCTAAACTGTTCATTGATTTATAGAGGAATCATTGGCCTTATTGTAACCTTTGGCTGATTACTGGTGTAAAAATCAGAATTGAAACTCACCAGTGGATGGAACCATGAAGCCACCGGGGAAGGAAATACAGAAGCAGCAGGTGGAAACAATGGTGGTACAAAGTCAATAGTAAAAGATGCTCTACAAGAGGTTCCGAGTAGGACTGGAAGAGTTCAGAGGCGAAGTAGTTGCTTCCTGCTGGGAATCATGGAAGGCGTAATGGGAGAAGGGGAATGTGAGCTGGGGATTTTCAGGCAGGGAGGTCAATGGCCATTTTGAAGAGCTAAACCAAACTAGCATGGAAATGATTTTGGTGTGGTGCGCACTAGAAAAGAAGGGTGAGAGATAGTGCGGAAAGGTAAAGCCAAAGTTTTTATGAAGTGGATGGAGCATATTTATTTTTTCAGCTCATGGCTGCACATACCTTTCACTCTACATGCGCAGTAAATGTGAACTGATGCAATCAGCCCAGCACACTGACTTGCAAGACTCTGCTGTGGCTACTAGCAGACCAGGTAATGTAGGCCCAAATCGTACCCACGGTGACTCCGAAGAGAAATAGCAATCATACTGTGGCCAACACTGGCTCGAACTTTCATCTGCATTTTTATAGGCAAGCGGAGAGTTTGCTGTTTAAATATGACAGTGGGTACCCGATGAGCTCCCCATCCATATTCCATATCACAGCAGGTACTGTTAGCAGGAAGCTGGTATCTTTCCAAGGCAAAGACTGTGGGACCATTCACTGCCAAATGCTTCTTTTCTCTAGCCCAGTCAGCAGCATTTGTCTCCGTGAAAACTTGGGTGAGTCTAGAAAAGATGCTAAGAAGATACAGAGATTTAGAGCAAAATTCAAATGAGAATCACAAAACAGAATCCAAGAGAATGGAGAATTTCAGGACAGGAGTGGTTGACAGTATCATAAGCTACAGATAATTGAAATAAGAGGTCTGCAAATTTCCCATTGGGTTTAGCATGGAGAAAAACATTGATGGCTGAGTGAGAACCAGGAAGCAGCAGTCAGGGGCAGTAGCTCCACCAGAGATAGGAGTGATCTGGTCTGGGGTGGCTGGAGTCACACAGTGGACAAAGGTATCTAGTCACTACCTGTTATCCACACCTCTCCTTTGTGATTTTACTCTGTCCTCTCAATAGACCTAATAACATTGGGGAAATTATACTTCTCTGCTTTTTTAATGAGTATATTATGCAGTACTATGATATTTTATAGTGGAAGGTCTTTGTGATGGTTTGAGTTGATTTTACCATGGTAGTTCCTACCCTTCACAGAACAAAATCCCCAGCTTAGTAACGTAGATGTGCCATATAGACCTAGACAATGCCATCTGAGAGAAGAACCCCAAAGAAATGTGTGATAAACCCGAGTCTACACTGTAGCATGAACAACACCAATCGACCTGTAGCATGGAGCAGTCCACCTCACCAATCTCAACTAGATCAGCCATGCTGTAATCAACCTGCAAACTCATAATTATGAAAACGAATGCTAATGTTAAACCACCGTGTTTGCAGTTGGTTTGTTATACAGCACAACTGCAGCATCAGTTCACTGATACAGACTCACTAGATCAAATACTCCAACTCTCATTCTTTCAAATCCAACTATTCATGCAGACTGTTAATCAGTCTCAGTCATCGTTACAAAAGAGAACGCTTACCTTTTGAGGTCTTTCAAAATTTCTTCCAGAAGATTTATTACTTCCTCCCTTCATTTGTTCCCATATTAACAAGTGGCTATGTGTGCTAAGTTCAGCAGAGGCACTGTTAGGAAGGAAGAGGGGGTTATAAATTAGAATGGTACGTATTTCATCCCATAAAGTGAGAGTGAAAGATGTGAACACAAATAATTACATCTCAAGATGCCTGCCATATTTATTATCCTAAAACAAACCAAATGGAGATAAAATGATCATTCTTGCAAATGCCTTGTGTATACTTAAAAGCAATTATCTGTGGATATGTAAAAAAAAAGAAAATCTATAGTAATTATGAGCTTGCCTTTTTCTTTTTTGCAAATCATCTGAGCCAGTGAGGAACTGGAATGCAAGACGGTCTTACCGTATGTCAATACCAAATACATATTCCTTTAAAGTGTGCTTTGTGCATCCTTCTGGAAGATGGGGAACAAAATGTACTTGTAAACAGGCAGAAATGATTCACGGGATCATGATTGCTTTTCATCAGCTACATCAATTATATACAGCAACGGGACTAGTGAAATGCATTTACAACGTGCTGAAAACTCTCCTTGAAACAGTTCAGACCTTATTAAGTCCTGGTGTGCTCAGCCAAGCTCGGTCAGGCTGGAAATCGGTAGAACTTGGTCAGAGCTGAGAGAGTCCAAGCTGACTTTGGCCAAGAAGAATGGCATTTCAAGGAAGAGGCCCTTTCTGATCCCTCTTCCTATTGTAATGAGACAGGGGATAGGGAAGTACAGATTTTTAGTGGGCTGTCAATAAAGCATCCAATCAATTATTACACTAACCATACATTGTCAGGTGATGGGGATACAGGGATATAAGTAAACTGCTAAATATTTGGTCATGACTTCAAGTTGTTTACAGTCTCATTGAAGATATAGATAAACATCCACTCCAGCTACTTTACCTACAATAAAACTTTTGAAAAGAAAATACCAGCTCTCCTATCCTGTTAGGCTCCTCGGCCGGAAACGCGTGATGTTGGCGCCATTTGTCTTAAGGGCAGAAGATTCTCATACTTGAATTCTGGTTCTAGTCACAAAAAAGGAGAAAATATGTCTCTGATAGGAAAAAAATTATCCAGAAATATATAGACAAAAATGTAAGTAGGAGGATCCGGGGAAGATGGCGACCACGTGAGCAGCAAGGGAGCGAACCTCCTTAATAAACACCGCCAGCTCGAGACAGACTTGGCGAGCGTGAATACCGGGACCTCGGCTGGGAAGTTTAAACTGGGCGTATTTCTCTGAGATGCCGGGGGAGATGTGGTAGGGCGGACCAGGCTGCCGGGGCGAGACGTGGGAAAGCCCCAGACGCTGGGAGCCAGGGACGATCCGCGCGGGGAAGAAGCTTGGCTCAGTCCAAGCGCCGTGGGAGCGCAGCCGGCTCGGTCCCTCCCGCCTCCCGAGCCGGCGCAGCCCCCCGGCGACTCCCGACAGAGATCAGCTTGCTAGCGGTGGAGACGCCCGGCAATCCCACGTTTCGTGCGTGTCGGGCGGGCCGCGCGGAGGGCCCCAAGCGCCGGGAGCGGAGAGAAAGATTTACTGGGTCCTGACGCCCTGAGAGCACGGCGGCTCGATCCCTCCCGCCTCCCGAGGCGGCGCAGCTCTCCGGCGACTCCCGACAGAGATCTGCTTGTTAGCGGCGGAGACGCCCGGCAATCCCACGTTTCGCGCGTGTCGGGCGGGCCGCGCGGAGGGCCCCAAGCGCCAAGAGCGAGGAGGAAGATTTCCTTGGGTCCTAATGCCCTGAGAACACGGACAGCTCGATCCCTCCCGCCTCCCGAGCCGGCGCAGCTCTCCGGCGACTCCCGACAGAGATCGGCTCTCTGGCGGCGGCAACGCCCAGCAGTCTCACGTTTCGAGCGCATCGGTCGGGCCGCGCAGAAAGCCCCAAAGGATAGACTGGCACCTTGGAACCTTCATGCCTGCAGGGACTCCAATAACTGGTGAGATATCGGCGCTCGCGACCAGATCACCGAGTGGGGGAGGAGATCCATCCCTATACCTGCAGGGAACCCTGGGAGGGTGGGGGAGCAGTCTTACACACCTCACCCAGGTCACTAGGTAGGGA
>PVLD010006358.1:0-101467 GCA_004027595.1 Dinomys branickii
ACACCCTTCCACCCCGCCCCGATCGCCACGCCCAGCACAGATACCACGCCCCTAAAACGGTCCCGCCCCTGGCCGCTCCGCCCCTATCCCCCTACCCGCACCCCACCGCTGACCCCGCCCACGTCTAGTGCGGCCTGTCCCGCGGGGCCCGCGCCTACCCGCTTCACGAAGGGCACGTCGGGGTGGTACTTGGCCGGCTTCAGCAGGAGCAGCAGGCGGTCGAAGAGCTGGATGCCGCTGAGCGACGTGACGCCCATGTAGAGGAAGATGCCGAAGAGAACGGCCAGCGGGATGCGGGACAGCACTGGCTCCATGAGGATGGACAGGCCTGCGGGACGCGCGTGTCAGCCCGGGTGCGGGCAACGCGACACCCCCTGGCCCGGCGCGGGCTGTGGGGGGATCGCGGGTCCCAGTGGGCCTTGGAGAGTGCGAGGCCAGTCCGGGCTACATAGCAAGATCCGACCTCAAAAAAAAAAAAAAAACAACCACACACACACACAAACTCGCAGTCCTCCTGTGTCAGCCTCCCAGAGTGCTGGGGTCGTGGGTATGTGTCACCAAAGCCGGATCGGAGGAGGCTTTTAACAGGTATTACCGATTTATGGAGGAGGAAGTAGGTTCAGAGGCTAGCGACCTGCCTAAGCCTAAGGCCACAGGGCTGGTTAGAAGTCCAGTCCCCCCACCGCACGGGGTCACCCAGGTCACAGGCAGGGACCTTCCCCCCTAGCCAGAACGCTTCCCCACCCTCCTCCAGGTCAGACTGGCTTTGGCTCTCTTAAGAAACTGCCCTGCCCAGCATGGTGGCACACACCTGTGATCCCAGTGACTTAGGAGGCTGAGGCAGGGGGAATCACAGGTTTGCAGTTGGCTGGATGGTGCAGCGAAACCCCGCCTCAAAATGCAAAGGGCTGGGGTGCGGCTGAGTGGAAGAACACTTGGGAGCATGTGGGGCCCAGGTTTCGACCCCTAGCACCAAAAGCACCCGTACTTCGGCTGGAGAACTCGGGGCCTCAGCCTCTGCCTCCCCAGACCCCTAGCTTTGCCCTTGAATCGGTGGGAGACTCAGTGCCATCCCCGTGCCCTGTCCCTCAAGGGGGCATGCGGCCAGCACTCACCCACCAGCACCGACACCAGGAGCCCGCTGATCCGCTGTTCCTTGACCTCCTGGATCTGGGCAGTGGCCCCCGGAGTGCTGGCCTTGCCCATGACAGTGAGGGCATTGGCATGGGTGACGGAGCGCACGGTGGTGGCGCTGAGCCAGGGCATGCCGAAGAGCGCGGCCACCCCGCCCATGCCCACCACCAGCAGCAGGTCCAGGTGGAAGCCGGAGCCCTTGGTCAGCTTGCGCTCCGGTTTGCTGATGATCAGCCTGCGGGTGGGTGCCTGGTGAGCCTGGCCTATGCCCGCACCCTGTGCCACCCTGGGCCCTGGCCCTGCCCCTGTGAGTTTGAGGCTCTTCAGGACGCTGCCGCCAGTGGCCTAGCCCAGCCTTTGGCTGAGTGGCCTCATTTCAGGGTGTCACTTTGTATCTTTTTGGGGGGTGACGGGGAATAGAACTCAGGACCTTGCACCTGCCAGGCAGGCATTTGTATCACTGAGCTAAACCCCGGCTCACATCTTTTGTTTTAGGAAAGGCCCTCTGAGCCAGGTATGGTGGTATACAACTGTCATCCCAGCCCTTGGGAGGCCCAGGCAGGATTGCCATGAGTTTGAGGCCAGCTTGGACTACATAGTGGGTTCAAGGCCAGCCTGGACTACATAGTGAGACCCTGCCTCAAAAAGACAAAAACAAAAAGAAAAGAAAAAAGCAAAAAAGAAAAGCTCCCCCATGAGACAGGCTCAGCCCCAGATACGGCCCCCCACCAGTCCTGCTACTGCCTGGCGTCCCAGCCCCGCTGCCCCAGGGCTCACGTGGTGATCTGAGACTCCAGGAAGATGAGGATGAAGACCAGCATCGCGGGCAGGGCCGAGGCAAACATCATCCAGATGGGAAATTCCGTGTACAGGCCCAGGGGGTGGATGACCCAGCCCCGGGCAGAGGCATTGGACACCTTGAGGCCGTCGGGCACTGAGAGTTTCTGTGGGGGCAGAGGGAGGAGAGGCTGGAGCTGGGCTGGCCAGAGGGGTGCAAAGGCCTGCGTGGGGGGTGGGGGGCTCCCCACAGTCAGCTGTGGTGTGGCTGGTGCTGGCGTGGGGGTATGGGGGAGGGAGAGTCACCTGGGTGTAGGTTTGTTCTATGAAGAAATCCACCAGAACCATGATCAGGATGGAGATTGGCACCCCGAAGTCCCCAATGGCCCGTCGCAGCTGGGGCAGATGAAGGCAGGAAGTAAGTTCCCAGTGCCCTGTGCCCTGCTGTCCCCACGCACCCTGCACTCGCTGACTTCAGGAGCCCCAGCATCAGGGATGCTTTCCCCACACTGACAGTCCGCGCCGCCTCCTGACAGCCATCCTTGCTCCCCGCTGGGCCCCAGCCTGGCTGTGCTGAGGGGAGGCCGTGCTCAGCAGGTCTGGGGTCTGGGATGAGAAGGGGCGAAGGGCTGGAGACCTGGGGCACGAGCAGGGGTGGGGCTGACCTTGCCAGGAAAGTAGGAGCTGTTCTTGAACTTGCGCAGCATCATGGCGAGGATGAAGGTGCCAGCCATGAGCACCAGTGAGAAGAGGGCCGTGTTGGGCAGGGGCCCCTGGGGTTTGGGCACCACTGGCACATTGGAGTCATACATCTTCTGCAGTGGGTGGTCCTGGAAGATCTGCAGCAGAAAACCAGGCAGGTTTCCTCCTAGCCTTGGGTAGGGCTGGGACACAGCCCCTAGATCTATCCGGCACTGTGACCTGTCTGTCTCTCCACCTGCCTGTGCCTCTGCCCAGCATCCGTCCACCATCCCCTGTCTGCTTGTCCCCACACCATCTGTCATCTTCCTGGGCACATGTGCTGCTGGAGCTTGGCTTTTGGGGATGAAGACCGGATTAGGCGTGGGGGCCTGGGCCTCACAGGCTCAGTGGATGCTGTACAAGCCTGGGCGTGTGGGTCGGGGGCCTATGAAGGCTGGCGGGCATAAAAAGGCCTGAGGGTTCTCAAGAGGGCTTATGGGGCTGGAGTGTGGGTCAGGGGCAGAGTGCTTGCCTAGCATTCCCTGGACCGTGGCTCCAGTCCCAGCCCTGCAAAGTAAATGAATAAATAGCTGTATGTTTGGAAAGACCAGAAGATAGCAAGGCCTGTACCCTTTCTCCCCTGAAAGTGCTGGGCCAGCGGGTGCGGCCTTGGTCAGAGGTGGGCAGGCTGCGGGCTGGGTACCGGAGGCTAAAGGCTGAGGTCACGGCTCAGAGCCCACAGAGCCACATCCCATTGCAGGCACAGAGGGGCCTCTCCTGTGCCGCCATCTGCATGGCTGCAGACAGCAGGTCCTCACAGCCTGCATGCGGATGCAGGGACAGATGCGGGCCACACCCACCTTGATCAGCTTGGAGAAGGTCTCGTAGATGAAGATGAGGGAGATGAGGAAGGAGAAGATCTCCTGGGTGTAGCGGGAGATGAAGCGCACCAGGAAGCTGCCCTCGAAGGCCACCACGAGCACCACGAGCAGGATGAGCCAGAAGCCGATCCAGGCGCGGCCCACAATGTACTCCAGGCCATTGCTCTCGCAGAACTGGGGGCACAGGAGCTGGGGTTGGGCCTTGCGGCTCAGGCATAGGGCGGTCCGCAGGGTGAGGGAGGGCAGCCTACCGTGAAGAAGGCGTCCTCGAACACCAGCAGGGGCCCCGAGAAGCCGACCACCAGCAGGGGCTGTGCTGCCAGCAGGGCAAAGAGGATGCCCTGCACCGCGGTGGAGATGAGCAGCTCCGACACCCCTATCTGGTTCCCAGTCTTCTCTCCTGCCAGTGGTGGGGGTCAAGGTTGAGGTGTGATTTCCAGGGGTCAACAGAACGAGGGGTGGGCTGGCTGAGGGCCGGGGTGAGTCAGTTTGGCGGGCAGCAGGGAGTCGGGTGGCGGGTGGCGGTACTGACCCAGGAGGCCCCCGAACGTGATGGCAGGCGACAGAGCAGCGAAGTAGATGAAGATGACCGCGGCCAAGACCTGGGGGCTCAGGGCGTCTGTGATGTCGCTCAGGTAGTGGGGGTAGCGGCGCCGGACGTCACGCACCAGGCCCCCGAAAAGCCAGCCCGTCCGCCGCAGAGGGTCATCAGGGCCGCCAGGGACCCTGGGGCCACCGTTCAGGTCTGTGGAAAACAGTGGCATGGTCAGGGGCCAGCGGGAGGGCTGTGGAGCAGGTCCCTGGGCTGGGGCAGGCGGGCCATACCCAGGCCCTTATAGAAGCTGTGGTCCGGTGGTGCTGGGCTGGGCAGGTAGCGCCTGCGGAGCAGCTCCTGCTGGACGGGTACCAGGCCGAGCAGCGCCTGCTCCGAGGGGGCGTCCGTGGGCGGCAGCACCAGGCTGCATTCCAGGAAGCCGTCCAGGGAGCGCACCAGCTCTGCGTGGCTTTGTGCCAGGTAGGCGTCCATTCGGAATACCTGGGTACGACAGCGTCAGGATCAGAGGTGCACAGTGGGGCCTCCCCGAGTGGATACTCCCACTGGACTTTGCTCAGGGTTTCGGAGCGGTGGGCAGGAGCAGAGGGTAGGGGGAGCCTGGCCACCCAGCTGGGACGGGGTCTGGTGGGCCTGGAGGCTCACAGGAGAGACCCAGGGGAGCTGCGGCTCCTCACCCTCTCAGACATGAGGGTGGCCATGGCACGGCCAAGCTGGGTGTAGTCGGTGTTGGATGCCTCAGGCCCCAGCAGCACCACTAGGAAGCGCACGGGCCGGAGCAGCTTCATGTCCTCCAGCTCTGTGGCCTCGTGCAGCCGCACAAAAGCCAGCACGGGCTGCTCCAGGAAGTCAGCGAGGCCTGTGGGACCGGGGTTGAGGGCTCAGCTGGGCCAGGGAGAGGGGGTGCGGCGGGCAGGGGACAGGCCTGGCTCTTACCCACGTGCACCAGGGCAGACTCCACATCCTCTGGGATCTTCTCCAGAACTGCAGAAGGCGGGAGCACCCCAGACTCCTCCTCAGCCTGTGGGAAGGCGAGGCCTGAGCCTGGCCCTCTCCCCTCCCATTCTCCCGCTCCTAGACTGGCCAGGCTCCCCCTGCTCCCCCACGTGGCCGCACCTGCTCACAGAAGAGCTTTGTCTCCAGTGAGGGCTGCGGGGACAGTAGCGGCTGGTGGGGGTCCCCGGAGCGCATCAGGACAGCTGGTGTCACCCCCTCCAGGGCCTCCCGGTCCTGGGCATGGCTGTGGGACACACAGGGCTCAGGAGGCCATTCGGGGCAGATTCATGGGGCACCAAGAGCCCATGTCAAGTGGGACTTCTAGCCGCCAGGCCAGAGAGAACTGGCAACTGGGAGAATGGGCCTTCAGCTGGGGATATGGGGGTGTGTATGGTGGCCCTGCCTAGCTGGGGCAGGGGGCCTCAAGGGTCCACGCCCTGGAGACCAGTGGCCTCCGGTGCTGAGCAGGGGCCCCAGGCAGGCCCTGGAAGGAGTCGGAGGTGGGAGCTGCGGTGGAGAAGCAGCACCCACATGCCTGTGCTACCTAGCGTGGGAGAGCAGGGGCTTGGGCCAGCAGGCACCTGCGTTTGAGCAGCAGAGCCCGGTGCAGGGGCTCTCGGTCTTCAGGCCGGATCTGCTCCCTGAAGATCAGTGCATCAAGCAGCTCGCTGACCACACCAGCCATGGAGCGCTCCCGCAGGTCCAGGAGGACAGCAGCTGTGGTGGACGGGCAGGTGAGGTAAGCGGGGTCTCCCACGGTCCCGGACAGGGTCCTGGCGCCCGCAGGCTCACCTTTGGCAAAGGCTCTCTGCAGCTGCAGGAGGCTCCAGAAGGTGAGGTAGGGCAGGTGTGGGCGGCCCCAGCCGCCCTGCGGACCCACGTTCTCCTCCACCCGCAACCAGTGTGCCACCTCCACCCACTGCAGCTCCGCACTCTTCCCGTCCATCACCAGCTCCTGCAGCTGTACGTAGACCTGTGGCCATGGCAGAGTGAACCCGGGCTGGGGCAGAAGTGGGGGCTGGGCTGCTGAGCCCACCCCTCCCAGCCCTTGCCCTGCCCCAACGGGGCCCAGAGGAGCACCGGGCAGGGAGGGCGTGAGGCTGGTGCGTGGGAGCCCGCGCGCCAGGTGGCTGACAGGGCACAGGGCATCCAGGCAGCTGTTGTGGTTGGTGCCCAAGGTTCCCAAGTGCCTCAGCAGTCAGCGCTCACAGGGCCCAGAGGATCTGGCAGAGGACAGTGCGGCCTGGGGGCTCCCAGAAGCAGGCCCAGTCCCTAGAATGGGGGTCACCTCTCCTTCCACCGTTTCCAGCCCGCTGCTCCTCCCGGTCTGTGGTGGGTTCCCCCCAGGGTGATGTAGGCCCTGGGAGGACTGGCTGGGGCTCACCTCCTGGGTGCCTGGCTCCGGCTTGGCAGGGACATAGTCTGTAGCCGTGGGCTCTGCGTCAGGGAGGGCTGAAGGCCCGGTGGCTGGTCAGTGCTGCCCCACACTGTCCCCTCCCCCAGCTCTGCAGACCCCACTGTGAGCCTCAGAGATGCAGGTGTGCTTGCTCCCCACCCATCCTGCGACCTCTGGCAGTGCCGCCCCTGACAGAGTCTTGGCAAGGACCCCAGCCCCCCAGTGGTGATGGGAAGGGAGCCCTGGCTGCGGCGCTCAGGCCCATCCCAGGGTCTCCTTCCTGGCTACCTCCGGGACCAACTCCCGCTTCTTTCCACCTTGAGACCAGTGGCAGCCAGGCCCTTGGCACAGCAGCGTGGAGAGCAGGGGTGGGTGCACCCCTTATAGCCCCACTCAGCCCCAAGTGCCAGTACTCAAGGCCTGTTGACAGTAAACAGTCCCTGCCCGCCACCCCGGTCCCCCACCAAGACCTTGGGCTGGCGAGGAGGGTGCTGTGGACCTTGGGTGTCTCATTCGAGTCCCCTGACCCCCTTTCTCAGGACTCCAGCCCCAACACAGAGCGATGTCCCCATATGGGCCATGTGCCTCAAGTGTGGGCACTAGAGGGCCAGGGTGGCTGTGGGTCACACCCTTGACCCCCAGGCAGGGGCCCTGCAGGGGTGACTGCCCCTCCTGTCACTTCCTGTCCTCAATCCAAACAAAACGCTGTTTACGCTTCAGTCAGTGGTGATTGCAGGGCGCCGGGGTGGGGCGAGCTCACCTTGGGGCTCTTCTATCTGGGACTCGGGCAGGTCCAGATCCTCATAGTCCTCCAAGTCCAGGGCCATCTCCAGCTCCTCCTCACGCTCAGGCATATCCAGCACCTCCTCCCCATCCCTCTGCACGGGGACCCCTGGCCCCTCTCCGTAGTCCTCCTGTGGGGAGCCTCGGTCTCAGGCCCAGTCACACATGCCCTGAGCCCCAGGAGGGCAGTGGGGCCTGACACCCACCTGCAGGTCCCCCATGGCACCGTCCTGCGTGTCCATTCGTCCTTGGAGAGCCGGGCGCCAGCATAACCCACACCACGGGTCCCTGCGGATATGAGCACAGGCTGAGCCAGGCTGCTGGGGTCTCCCAGGCCTCGGTGGCAGGGCCCCATGAGGTGGCAGAGCTTGAGGGGCCAGGCTGGGTGTGCCTGGCAGAGGCTGGCGAGGGCTCTTCTCCTGCCTCCAGCTGTACCGTGTCTTTTCCTGCCCCACCCGCCTCATGGACCCCCTGCTCCCCAACACTGGCTGTGTGGCTGCGGTGCCCTGAAGTGTGGAGCCCATCCTCTCCATGCCCTCTGCTCACCCGCTGGACTCCGTGAGGCTCTGGAGCCCGCCCACCTCTCTCTGGCCCTGGGCCCTTTGCACTACCACTGCCCACCCTTGGAGGTGTCACTCAGCCCTTCCCAGCCCTCGGCTCCCCAGACACCTGCTTTCCAGAGCACTCCAGGTGTCTGCTCTGATGTGTGGCACGTGTGCACCCAGACAGACCCCCGGAAAGGCCCCTCAGTGACAGCCCAGGCCGAGCTGCGCCCCGACCTGCAAGTGCACGGGACGCATTTCTTAACTGTGCTGTCTTCTGCCCTCGGTCACTGTTGACTCAAGGCTCAGGTCTGAGGTCAGAAGACCTGACCCTAACCCAAGTGGCCTTGGGGCTGTCCCAGGTGTCCACCCCCGTGGGGCTGATTGTGGCCTTGGATCCCCTCGGAGGGTGGTTGGAATCCAGGGTTCTGGGTTATCGCTACATGGCTAGGGAGACCTAGGCTGCTCCTGCCTGTCCCTGTGCCTGTCACCCATTGGTGCGATAACAGCAGAGCTTTCCTAGGCTCTGAGGTCAGGGTAGAGGGGAGCGGCACCCGCCAGGGCCTGAGGGCGCAGCCAGCCACAGGCTGATGCCACCCAGTGAGCCCGGTCCTGCCTGGCCTGATAAGAGTGCAGTCCCAGCTGTGCACAGACACCTGGCTGCCACTAGTGGGCAGATAAGGGCGCACATGTGGAGCTCAGGAATGGAGCGCAGCTGGAAAGGGGCTGGTGACAAGGACGGGGTGGCCCCTGGCGCACAGGACCCATATGTGATCACACTGCACCACCCAGCAGCTGAGCCCCTTATCTCTCCGTACCCTAAACTGCACTACCGAGTGGTACGGAGCAGGCCTGGCTCACTTCAGAAAAGCCGGGGGTAGGGGGCAGGTGCCAGGGATGGATGAAGTCCTGGCCTGAGTCTAGCACTGACCCTGACCCAGGCCATAAACCCTAGTCCCAAGACCGTAACCATAACTCTTAACCAGGAACCCTGAAGCCTAAACTCTAACTATAACCGCAGCCCCAACCGTAAGTCCTTCCCCCAAACCATAAACCCTAACCCTAAACCCTAAACATAAACATAAACCCTAGATTCTAAACCCTAACCCAGGGCTGGGGATATAGCTCAGTGGAATAAGCGCTTGCCTAGCAAGCGCAGGGTCCTGAGTTCGATCCCCAGTACCGCAAAAAAAAAAAAAAAAAATGCTGGTAAACCCTAACCCAAACCCTAACCCTGGTCGTAACTATAAACGCTGACCCTAAACCCCGCCCCCAGCTGAACAGACTGCAGCCCCACCTCTGGCCACAGTGGGGAGAGGGAGAGGGATGCTAGCGGGTTTCCAGTTAGCTGAAAGTGAATCCACCATCACACTGCAGGCTCAAACTCCAGCCTTGCCTTTGCTTCTGAGGTGCCAGGGATTAAATCCAAGACCTTTGCCCTGAGCTCCATCTCCAGCTCTTTCTATTTTTATTCTGAGACAAAGTCTCACTAAGTCATGAAGTTATCCCAGCTGGGCTTGAACTTGTGACCCTCCTGCCTCAGCCTCCCAAACTGCTGGGATGACAGGTGTGTGCCACTACACCTGGCTTAGACCCTCTGCTAACTCTGCGTGCTTGGGCAAGAGCCTCCACTTCCCCTCTGTAACCTGGGAATGCTGAGGACTCCTAGCTCGTGCCCGTGGGGCATATTGAGCGTGTTTATATAAAGTGCTCGGCACTGCGTCTGCCACCCAGTGTGGCACTGCCTGCTGTCACTAGCTCTGCCATTCTGGCTGCGGGCAGATGGCCACCCCACCCCTGACTTCCTTCGCTCCCCACGAGTCGCCCTGAGCCATCTCCTTCCCTGTCCTCAGGGGCTCCTGCTGCTCCAGACCCCTGGGCTGGGGAAAGCACCGGCCCCACAAGGTCCCAAATGGGACGTGGTGCTGCTGGCCGATGGTATCGGGCCTCCTCAGGGGAGCGGATAGCCTGGCAATCCCCACATGTTGAGGTTGAGTGAGACAGTCTGTGGGAGCTGGGGGAACCAGCCTGGGCCTGGCTGTGGGCACCCCCACTCCCCCTGAATGCTAATGGGCACCCTGTGCCCACCTGCCCCGCCCACATGCACCTATGTGCCCAGCCCACCTGCTCGGAGCCTCGGCGGGGTCCCTCGGCCAGGTCCTGCACTGCTGGGTCTGCTGCCGGCTGCAACTCGCAGCTGCTCTGACGGCCGCCAACCCAGCACAGGCCTGGGCGCTCCCCGCCCTGACTCCCGCCCTGCCCTGCTGGTCCAAGAGGCAGCGTTATCTCCTGGCCACACCTGGGCAGCGTGTGTGGGCCCACCCTACGGGGCACCGTGGGGTCTGGGGGCACTGTCCGCCCTGCTCCCCTGCTCAGCCCCGTGGGGACGGCCCGGTGGCCTCCGTCTTCCCATTGTGCCACCCTCGCTGGCCCCCGGCCCCTGGTACCTGTTCCTCGCTGCTGCTGGGATCCGCTGGCTCGAGAGCTGGCCCTTGTCACCCCGAAACAAGGCCCGGTCCACACAAACCCCGGCCCCACATGCGCCAGGCGCACAAAGCCCCAATGTCAGGGTACACTGAGTCCTCTGTAGGGCCCAGCCCAGCCCCGGGGGCAGAAGAGTCACATTCCCACCCGCTGTGCCTCCCACGCCCCATGGGACCTGCCCAGGCTCCTGGGGCAGCACCCCTGTCTCTGGAGGGGGGGGCTGGAAGGTGGAGGGGGGGCCAGGCGAGGGGCTCTGGCCAGGACCTGGGTGTCCTGGTGACAGCGGCTGTGCATGTGGGACTGGGCAGCTGGACTCAGCCCCTAATGCCCTGGCCAAGAGCCCAAAGATGGTGACCAGAACCCACATCACAGGCCCCTTTGTGCAGGCCCTCGACAGCAGGGGTCCAGGGTGGCACCTGTCTTGCAAGCTGCCTGTCCTGCAGGACCAACTGGAATGCAGAACTGGATGACAATGGCCCAGCGCCCTGTGGCCTGAGCCCTGAGCCGCCAAAGGTGGCATTGTTTCTGGACCCTTGCCCCTTCCCCACAAGGACAAGGACGTGGGGCAGGGCGTGGGGACCTGCCCAGGGTTCCCACTGTTTCCTTCCTCCCCACTGGCTAGGGCTGCTGCTGCCAGGCAGAACAAGCTTTGATGGTTGTCATGGGCCATGCCTCCTGCGGGCTCCATCGCCATGTCACATGGGGTTGTCGCCACGCGAGGCAGCCCGCCTGGAATCTGTTCTTCCAGGCCCAGGGGTCACGGCCACCCGCTGGCTCGAGTGCTTGAGCCCCAAGGGAAGGGGCTGAGCCTGCCTAGGGTAGGGGCCCTGCACCGCTGGCACCGGCAGCACTGGTGGCTGTGGCTGGAGCCAGGAGCCAGGCAGGGAGGACAGGTCTGGCCAGGCAGGCCCTGGGCACCCTGCAACATTCCCCAGGAGGATGTAGTTCTGTGTCCCCAGGGCTGGGTGCCCGGAGCCCTGGGGTGGGGTTGAGGGAAACCTTCTAGAGCTGGGCCTGTGGCCTTCGTGGAAGCGTGGCCAGGCCCTGGACCCAGCAGTGTGAGCCTGGTGGGCCACCTCTGCTTCCTGGCCCTTTCCTTTCTCTCTGGAATGTTGGGCCCCAGCGGGTGACAGGCAGGCAGGTGCCCTGGGGACAGTAATGGAGCCCCCCCCCCGCACCCACCCTCAGGAGTTCCTTGCACCAGGGCAGACAGGACCAGCATGGGGCGGCCACAGAGGATGGTGACAGGTGACATGTGTCAGGGGGCGGAGGACAGGGCACCTGAAGGTTGTGGCACCCTTGTGCCCACCTGAGCCGCAGTGGCCTCGCTGAGGAGCAGCTGGGAGCAGCAACAACCATGGACCCCAGTGAGGGGCGGCCGCAGCCTCCTCCCCGGGGCCTGGCATCCCCTGGGGTCCCAGCCTCAGTGGGCCACGGAGACACAGGGGGAGGATCTGGGCCTTGAGAGTCCCCTGCCAGCTGGTGCATGGCAGAGGAGGAGACACAGGCCCTGCGGTTGCAGGGCGGCTATGGGGTCTGGCCATGCACTCCTGTCCTAAGCCGGTGCCTGCATCTCTGGCCTCCACCGTCCCCAGCCTGCGGCAGTGGCTCTGACCTTCAAGGCTCAGCACCTGTGTCCGACTCTGCCCAGCTCCTGCCGGCCACCTCTCCAGAGTGTGACAGGACCCAGCCTTTCTGGGCCACCCCAGCCTGGCCCGGTTTGTCCCCTCAGCTCCCTGCCCCACCTGGATGTCTGGCACCATCCCGGCACCTCTGCAGGGTCATCTGGAGTGGGTCCTCCTCAGCCACCCTACTGGACTAGCCCTCAGCCGCTCTGTCCCCCATCAAGGACAATCAGGATGGCTATGTGGGAGAAAACCCAGACTCTGGGTAGCTGGAGCAAGGTGGTTTATTGCTCCCTGCTTCAAAAGCTGGGGCAGGAGCCTCAGGGTGGATGCCCTCTCCGTCTCAGGCATCTTCAGCAAGTGGCTTCTCCTGTGGCCCAGTGTGGCTGCTTGACCCCAGCCATTGCCTGCCAGTCTCAGCCAGCAAGCAGGACAGAGGGTGGAGGCTCAAGGCCTCCCCACTGGTCAGGATTGGGTGTGTCCAAGAGGGCCCTTGCAGTGTGACCTGTCCTCAGGCACAGCATCCAGAGAGTCCTGACAGGGGGAATTGGAACGTGGGGGCCAGGGTCGCGGGCATCGCAGCCAGGACCCAGTCATGGCCGAGGGCTGGGCCTGTTGTTTGTTGTCATCTCTCGCCACTAGGATGCAGGTGCCTAGGCAGAGCCTAGGGGCGGGCTCTGCCTTAGCAGTGGCTCATGCCTGCAGTCCCAGCTACTCGGGTAGCTGAGACAAGAGGATCACTGGAGCCCAGGAGTTCAAGGCCAGGCCAAAGAGCAAGAAGAGCCTCTTAAAGAGAAAGAAAGCCAGGCTCTGGGTTTTCCTCAAGAACTGACCATGACTTCCCACCCTAAACGTGCTGTCAATGCTGGTTTTTGAGACAGGGCATCACTCCATAGCCCAGGCTGGCCTCATGCTCTCGATCTTCCTGCCTTAGCTTCCCGAGTGCCACAGTCATGATTTGGTCCCAGTCACGTCGCCTGGGGCATGAGGTTCCAATGAGCTCCCATGCATCTTAGACAGAGGAACCTGTCTGGTTCAGATCGCTGAGCCAGGCACCATCCCCATGGCATTCTTCTACTCCCTCCTTGGCCAGGCCGCTCCTGCACCTCCAGCTCTGCTGGTACTGAGTCACTGAGGCCCGCTGGGGCCTGACCTGGGGAGTTCTGTTCAGGGAGCCCCAGATTTCCAGTGAGCATCTGCACTTCAGTGACTGTGTTATCCCAGAGAACCTGTGAGACAAAATTGTGCTGGAATCGAGCACCCAGCAAGGCGCAAAGCTTCCTGAAAACCAAATTTCCTTTGTTTCAGATCAGGGAGAGCTAAGTCATCAGGTTTCCTTTTTTACCTTGGCCACTAGGAACCTCAGTTTACATCAAGCACCCGGGGGCAGCACCAGCCTTGGGTGAGGTCTGCAAGGAGGGGCTGGGTGAAACCTGGAGCCTGGAACCTGGACCTGAGTCTAGGCTACAGCTCCCATGTGGGAAGGACTCTGACTTTTTAGACCCGAGGTGGTAATTGTGTGCACACATAGGTGTGGCACTGGGGATTGAGCCCGGGGCCTTCTTACTGAGCTGCACTGCAGCTACTTTTCATTTTTAAACTTTTTAAAATTTTGAGGCAGGTTCTCGCTAAGCCCCTAAGTTGTCCATGCTGGACTTGAACTCATGATCCTCCTGCCCCAGCCTCCCTGAGAGCCAGGGTGACAGGCATGTGCCCCACACCCAGTTTCTCCACTCTTTGCACCCCTCTCTAGACCCTGACCCAGTTGTCTCCGGGGACTGTAGCATGGCTCCCAGGGGACAGGCAGGCAGGGACTTGGGGCCAGCAGGCAGCCACCCCGAGGCAGCATCCTCCTCTTGGTTCCCAGGGCTGTTGGGGGCTGAGCCGTGGGTGAGGCTGCGCTGAAACTGGCTACAGGAACAGCAGCTTGTGGTCCTCGGCTTCCCTGGGTGGGGCACAGGCCACGAGGGCGTGCATGCTCCCCATCCCCTGCCTCCCTATCTTGGAAGGAGTGGGCATCAAGTGGCAGGAATTCCCCAATCACACAGCTCCCTGGACAGGGCCAGGACTGTGTTCAGGCTGGGCTATGGCCAGAGCAAGCCTGCGGCAGCTGTGGATACCTCACCACCACCAGGGAGCTTTGGGCCAGCACAGTCACGTCACAGGGGCGGGGGGCATGTGGGCAGCTGTCCTGCCCCAGCCTCCCAGGGCCCTGTACCAGCTCCCTGCCCACCACACTGCCCCTGTCTCCAGCTGCTGGCTGGTCCTCAACACCCTCTGTCCATGCTCTCTCTTCATCTGTTTCCTGTCAAACTGAGTGCTGATCCCAGCATTCTGGGAGGCTGAGGCAGGAGGATCGTGAGCTCATGTCCAGCCTGGGCAATTTAGCAGTTTACAGAAACCCTGTCTCAAAATAGGAAATACTTTTTTAACAATAATTTTTTAAAAACTACTTGAATGTGCCTCACGTAAAAAGGTACCAGCTATGACAAATGAAGCATTAAAAGAAACAGCTCCACAGATATTTAGAATATGTTGATGACCTTTTGAGAATATAAAAAAAATCAATAAAAGAACAAATTAGAAAATGAAGTTATAAAATTTACTCTACTTTGACTTTTTTGGCATTTTGCCTGGCAGACGCCTGTCCTGAAAGTTCCTTTTTCCTTATCTTTGAGGTGCTTGACAGTGACAGAGGCAGTCACCACCTTGTGGTTTACAATAAGAGTTATAAACCAATAGTGTTTGGAAAAAATATGACAATTTAAAAGATGGCATAAAAGAACTTATAAACATTCATTGCAAAAGTCTACCTTTTCAGAAAGCTGTGTGCACATAATTTATTAAAAAGCTTAAATATTTTTCTAACTATAAAACAAAAACAAAACAAGGATTGCAATGTGGCTCAGTGTCAAGGTCCTGGGTTCACCCACAGCTCCACAAAAAGAGCTCCATTGACTCTGCCGTCCTGGCCCCTTCGAGGATCGCCAGGCCTGCGGGGACCTCCCTATCCTCTGGGTCCCTGTGGGGGGATGCAGGGGGCACTCAGGCCCGGCAGCAAGGACAGGGACCAGCCCTGGGTCACCCCCACCTCCCTGGAGTCCTGCAGCAGGGCCATCCTGGGAACACCTGGAGCTCCCCAACCTGCAGCCAGGCTGGGGGCGCTGCCGGGACCCTGGCTCTGCTGGCAGAAGGGAGAGGACAGTACGTTACACACACACTGGCCGGGCCAGGGAGGGGACAACAGGCTCTGGGGCCTTGCCCTCCATGGCCGGTAGCAGTCTTGGGTACCCTGTCTGGTCAGACCCCAACCCCTGGTCCCCTCTGCAGCCACCCAGTACCCTGGGGGCACCAGGCCTCCTCTTTCTACCTGTCAGGAGCAGAGATGACAGGGTCCCCAGGAGGGGGAGGGTCCACTCTGCCTAGTCTCCTATCTGAGAAACCAGATGTCCCCCAGCTGACAGGGCTGGGCACACAGCCAGGCCCGTGGTGCCCCTATCTGCCATCTCACACAGGCTGCAGGGCCTCCCTCGGGTCCTGGAGTTGCCAAGCCACTGTTCCTCACAGCAGCACCCACAGGCCGCGGGCCGAGGGAGGGCGGCAGCCATGGCACTCGTGTTCAGGAGGAAGCCCAGTCAGCGGGGGCCTCCTGCCCCGGGCAGCAGGGCTCTCCTGGCCTCTCTTCTTCCCATGGTCCTGAACAGGAGCCTGGTGCTGACCCCATCCATTCCCCAGTGCTGAGCTCTGGGGACCTGGGGACCTCAGAGACCTCCATCAGGGCGCCTCAGTCTCCCCACACAGGAGAGGCCAGTCAGACCCATCTGTTTGCCAACTCGACTGTCCTCTGGGGCCTGAGTTCCCGCTCCTGTCTGGGCAATGGCAGCTGCCCCAGGCGAGGGCATCAGCTGACAAGAGCTTGGGGAGAAGGTGGTGCTAGGGCCTAGCAGTGCCTCAGTTTACCCTTAGAATAGGAGAGCGGGGCTTCCTAGCCCATGCAGAGAGGACTGGAGCAAGAACACAGATCTTTTGATTTTTGAGACAAGGTTTCACTGTACAGCCCAGGCTGGCCTCAAACTCGTGGTGATCCTCCTGCCTCAGCATGTTGCTCCATCCCAGACAGGGTGGCCAGAGACAGCGGAAAGGACCACAGGGACCTGGAGACCACAGGTTGCCTTCTGCCCAGGGCCTTCCCCACTCAGACCCATCAAGGCCCGAGGGAAACAGGAGCCAGAACTCAGGCGAGGCTTTGCCTGGGGATGGGGAGTCTGGCTGGGACCCAGGGTCCTGCCTGGTTCAGGATGCCAGTGGCACAGCGAGGACAGGCCAGGTGGGGCAGGGACGCTGCAGAAGGAGCAGCAGGTGCCCACAAGGACAGGGCAGGAGCCCCAGGGACACAGGATGAGGCTGCAGGCAGAGGACACAGGATCCCTTCTCTGCAGCCTGTGCTGTGAGGGGAGTGGAGAATCCGGGGCGGAGGGCAGCCCTGTCATCCCATCCTCAGAAGGCTGAGGCAGGAGGGCCATGGGTTCAAGCCCAGTGTGGCAACTTGGTGACTTAGCAAGATCTTGTCTCAAAATAAAACATGAAAAAGACCTGGAGATGGAGCTCAGCGCAAAGGTGCTGGGCTCAGGACCCAGAGCTGCACAAGGAACAAAGACGCATCTCTGGGAAGCACAGCCCCAGCAGCCTGCCACGCCCCACCGTGCTTCGGATTCACACTCAGGATGCTGGGCTTTGCTCTCCCTGTGAGCTCCGGCTGTCACGCCGGGCCAAGGGGTCAGGGATGCAGCCTTGGGCCAGGCAGCACTCATGGCCGTGCTGCTGGGGCAGAGGCTCACCCTCCCCTCAGGGCACCATGGGGTTAGATAAAGGTTGCATGTAGGGCACATTCAAAGGTGCTCAGCAGCTGGTAAGTGCACAGAAATATTTGTCTGAGACAGGGTCTTGCTCTGTAACCCAGCCTGGCCTTGAACTCACAGTGATTCTCCTGCTTCAGCCTCCCAAATGGTGGTTTTACCGGCGTGCACCACCACGCCTGGCACACAGCAATATTCTTGTCGTTCTTATTGTCCCCCAGGTGCTGTGAAGCTCAGGGGCAGAGCAGGCGCCTCCCGCTGGGCCATGCTGACGCACCGTGCCCTGGGGCTCCCTCCACAGAAACAACACCATGGTCTTGTGACCCGAGCGGCTCCAAGTCAGGCTCCCTTCGCTGCCGCCCGCCTGCCCGTGGGACCCCGCGCGGCCAGCTCTCCCAGGTGCCCCGCTGCCGGGTTGCCCTGGACACGGGTGGCTGCTCCCTTCTTAGAAACACCCTATCTCCCGCCACCTGGGCCTGTGTCTCCCCCCCCCCCCCCCCCCCCCCCCCCCCCCCCCCCCCCCCCCCCCCCCCCCCCCCCCCCCCCCCCCCCCCCCGCCCTTCCAGCTATCATGCCCAGCCAGGCCCCTGCAGTGCTATCTTGCCTCCAGCTGGGAGGGCCCAGCCCACCAGGTGCCTATCGCAGGGTCACCTAGCAGAGCAGGAGCTGGCAGCCTGCAGTGACCACAGGGCTTCTGCCCCTTCAACTGCCCGCCCGGCCCCGCTGCTCCTGCCTGGCGACCTCTAAACGAGGGGAGCGGACGTCCACATCCCTCGCTGCTGCGACCAGGACCCCGCACCCTCTCCCCACCTTCACCTCCTGGAGGGTGCCCAGCCCACTCAGGAGCTATGCGCCGGGGGCAGAGTGGTGAGGGGCAGCCTGGCCCACACTGCTCGCGCGGGGCTGAGGCAGGAGCCCTGTAGGCCACAGCAAAAAGGGGTGGCTGGGACGAGGCGACGGAGCTGGGGAAGCCCTTAGTCAGCACAGTCTCCAGTGCCCCGAAAAACAGGGGATGCGTCCAGCAGGAGCCTAGTCCTACAGAGAGAGAAGGGTGGGGCCTGGTGACAGATGCCTATCATCCCAGCACTCAGAAGCCTGAGGCAGATCGATCTCCAGGGGTTCAAGGCCAGCCTGGGCTACAGATTGAGACCCTGTGTCAAAAAACAAGCCTAAAGAGAAAAGCAGTAGAAACAGAAGAACCAAAGGTGGACTGGCCGTTTCAAAGTGACTTTCCTCTGAGGAGGAACAAGAGGCAAAATAGAAAAATGACTCAGGGCACCAGCAGGTGCTGTGGTTTCTGAGCAGGTGTTAGAGGATGCGCGGACGGACCGAGTCTCCACCCTGGGACCCCGCAGGTCAGGCGCAGCCGGGCCCCACATGCTCATGTGGGTATTTGCAGCCCCACCTGGGGGCCGACCGCTCCCGGTCACTCATCCCTGTTCTCACAACCCCGCCCTGGCCACAGCTGGAGGGCAGGCAGATCAATCCGAGGGTCCACGCTGATGTGCACAAGCAGGTGGGCGGCTTGGGGCTGGGCTCCCCGCCCTGTGCACATGAGACCTGGCCCGTGCTAGGCAGAGGGCTCAGCCTTAAGAGTGGCTGGGTTCATCCAGCCAGTTATGTGTGACCGTGAGAACACAACAGCGCTGGTGGGACAACACATAACTGTAGTGCCAGCACTTTGGAAGGCTGAGGCAGGAGGATGCAGAGTCTGAGCCTAGCTCCAGCAACTAAATGTCGCGGCAAGATCTCAAGATAAGAACTGAAAGAAGAGGGCAGGGCACACACCTCGGCTCAGAGGCCCTGGGTTCCGTCCCCAGTAGGGGGAGAAAGAACAAAACAGGTTTTCCTGATGAAGAGGAGACTGTCCTTGACAGCAGTGTGGGCGGCAGCAGAGGGTCCAGCTCGCCCCACTCTGGGGGGGCCTCGCCACCCTGCTCTGCCACGGGACACTGATGTGGGCCAGCAGAGCAACCCGGCTCCAAGGACAGGCTCTGCTCTTGGTTTGTTTCCTGAAACAGGGTCTCGATATGTAGCCCAGGCTGGCCTTGAACTTCTGGCAATCCTCCTGCCTCAGGCTCCTGAGTGCTGGGATGACAGTGTGCCATCATGCCTGGCAAAGCAAAATCAATTTAAAGACTAGCTGCAGAAAAAGAAAAACAACCCAATTAAAAAAGTGGTCAAGGAACTGAGGCAGTAGGATCTCTGTGAGTTCAAGTCAGCCTGGACTACACAGCAAGACCCTGTCTCAGAGAGACAAAAAACAAAAAAAATAGAAGAGGTCAAAAGAGGTGAACAGCTGGTGTGGTGGCGCACTCCTGTAATCTCAGCACTTGGGAGGCTGAGGCAGGAGGATCATTGGGAGTTTGAGGCCAGCCTGGGCTACAAAGTGGGCTCAAGGCCTGAACTGCATAGCGAGACCCTGTCTCAAAAAGACCAAAGGAAAAAAAAAAGTTGCACAGAGTGTCCCACAGAAGAGAAGCAGGTGGTGGCTGGAGGCTGCTCTTGGTTTCACCAAGGTGTGACATCACTCCTGGTGGGACCTCCACACCACAGCGGTCTCACCAGTGATGCACAGGGCAAAGCTGGAGCACACAAAGAGGCTGGGGCTTCACCCCACGGGAACTCGAGTGCTTCAGCCACTGCATGGCAAGCAGCAAGCATGGCCATCATGGCACGGCCCTGCCCCAGACAGCAGGATGGTGACAAGGGGCGGGGACACCTCAGGAGTAGACCGCAGCATTGGTGAGCAGCATAGGAAATGTACGAATGCCACTGAACTACGCACTGGAAAACACTTATGGTGAGCCAGGCACAGGGCGCACACCTGTCATCTAGCTGCTTGGGAGGTAGGAGGGTCACAGGTTTCAGGCCAGTGGGGCAAGCGAACAAAACCGTGTGTCAGAATGGCAACAGTCGGGTGGCAGCGCATGCCTGTAATCCAGCACTTGGGAAGTTGAGGTGAGAGGATCTCAGGTTTGAGGCCAGCCTGCACTACAGTGCCAGATCTGGTCTCAATAAAACTAACTAGAGGCTGAGGTAGGAGGTTCGTTGCGAGTTCAAGGCCAGTCTGGGCTACTAAGTGAGCTCAAGATCAGCCTGAAGTGCATAGTGAGACCCTTTCTCAAAAAGACAAAAAAAAAAAAACAAAAAAACACTAACTAACTAACTAAATAAATAAATAATCAGTAGGAGGGCTGGGGAGGTCCTGAGTTTCATTCCTGATTCAAAAAAACCCCCCAAAAAATCAGTAGGAAATGAGCAAAATACCTTGAGCAGGAGCAGCACAGCAGAGAAACCCGATAACCAGGGCATTTGAGAAGTCACCCTCTATGGGTGGAAAAGCTACCCTCAGGAAGACTCTGTGACCCGCACTGGGAGCTGGGGGAAGGACCCGAGCCCAGGCCTCTGGCACTAGCGCCTCCGGGCTGCACATCCCCCTCCCCACCCACCCCCGCCCCTTGGGGTTGGCCCAGATGCTCCTGCAGCCACATCACCCGGTTGTCTGGTGCTGGCTTGAAGTCGCTGCATGTCCCAGCTGTGGGCCCACTCTGTGCCTGGCTCTCACAGGCAGTGACAGTTTCCCGGAGGATCTGGGGACCACACCCCACTGTGGCTGTGCCTCAATTGCCCATCTGGTCCCTGTCCTGCTGGGCATCAACTCGAGGTGCCAGGAAACCCTGAGCTCCAGGCTTCTTCCTTCCAGCTCCCATGTTCAGCAGAAAACCCATCTCTTCATGAGGAGACTCAAACTCACAGCCGTCTTCCCGCCTCAGCCTCCTGAATGCTGGGATCATAGGCATGTGCCCCCACACCTGGCTAAGGGTTTGGTTCTTCTGGATGCCTCTCTGGACATCATGTCCCCTCTTGGGCACCTTGTGATCTCAGGGGACAAGGGCAGCTCAGACCCTGCAGGCAGGAGGCCATGGCCTCACCAGGCGGTGTAGGGGTCTAGGAGGACAGGGCCCCTCTGGTAGCAGCATCTGGACCCCGTTGGGTTCCCAGAGCAGATGGACCCTGGAGGGCACAGTCCTTTGCCGCTGGGGCTCGAGGTCAGAGAGTGGCTCTGAGCAAAGGGCACTGTGGCTGCCCTGGGCCAGCCTGGCTGCCCGCTCAGGGCTGCTCCCACGCTGTCTCCAGGGATCAGGACTGCGGTGCCACTGGGTGTGATCCATCCGTGCCAACCAGGATCTCCTGTTCAGTGACCTGAGTCTTGTGAGGCTGTGGGCTGGGGCCTGTGGGGAGGGCATCTGGCTCTGCCCCTCTTGTCCTCCCTCAGGCCTGGACTGCACTGCACCCTGAGAGGTCCTGCTGCGCTGCCCACCCCAGGAGGGACTTGAGGGGCGCCCAGCCTGGCAGGGCCATGCAGCAGAGTGCACCATCTCTAAGCCACAAATCTGCCTGTGCCCAGAAGGCACAGCCTCAGTGAACAGTCCTGGGATCCTGGAGACTCTCGGGTCACCCCCAAATGCAGAGGGCAGAGGGGCAGCCAGGCTCCCGTCCTGGCCCCAACCTGAAGCACGTGGTTGTTTTGGGCCTCCCTCAAAGCCAGCAGCCTGAGCGTCCTCTCAGAAGAGGGGGCATGTGTGCAGTGCCATCTTCAAAGTCCAAAGGGGCCAGGCAAGGTGGCCCATGCCTCTGATCCCAGCAGTTTGGAGGCTGAGGCAACCCAAGTTTGAGACCAGCCTGGGATACAAAGGGAGACTGTCTCAAAACAAGAACAGAACCAAACAACAAACTGCACGAGGTCCCCTCTCCATAGGGGAGGCGAAGGGTGGTGGCCCCAAGGCCACAGGGTTCTCCCCCACTCTCTGGCAAATGGGGCCTCGGCAGGCTCCACTAACTGGATGAGGTTGGGGCGGGGTGGGGAGTGGGCTGTCCCGGGCCAGCAGTACCATCTCTGCCCCTTGGGCCACATCGTGACAGGGAGCACAGGAGCCCACAGGGCCTGGGAATGACCGCGACACCTGCCCTGTCCGTCCTCAGGAGGGGACAGCGCTTACACATCACCAGATTAACAGCCACTTGTTCCACGGCAGGAGCCACGCTCCTCTAAGAAGCCACCCCTTGGCACAGCAGCTCAGCCGGGCTGCGGCTCCATTAGTTCCCACGAGGTGGGCAAGAGGCTGACAGGTGAGTTAACCGGGTGTCGCCAGCCACACCTGTGTCATCCGCAATTCTGGGCTTCCCTGCCTTGAACTTGAGGGGCAGGATTAGTTCTCTTTTGTTAATTTGTTTTTTTTTGAGGCAGAATCTCACTATGCAGCCCAGGCTGGCCTCGAACTCTCCTCAGTTCTCCAGGGTGCTCCTCCCGAGTGCTGGGATGACAGGTGTGTGGCACCATGCATAGGAGTTTGTTTTGTCTGGAATTCTTCAGTACTATTTTGCAGCACCTTACAATCACATGCAGATAACACATCTTAATTTTCCCTTCCCCATCTCTCAGCCTGTTCCATCCACAGAGGCCTGGCTCCCGGCTGCTGCTCAGTCCTGAGTTTGCTCCTTGCCTTGCTGCTCCCCCCACAGAAGTTCATCAGTGATGTCTTCAGGGCAGGGCTCCTCCGAGCTCCACCGAGCAGGGGAGCCCAGGCTGGCCTTGAACCCCAGATCCACAGCCCCATCAGCCAGCCTCCTGACCCAGCCCTGGCTCTGGCCACTTTCAGGACCCCTGGCCAGCGTGGTGTGTCCTTGCAGGCCCAGCTGGGACAGCATCTCTGTGCTTGGGCCCTGAGGGGACTCCAGCATGGTCAGTGCCAGAGGGCTGGCGGGAGCTGGCACTGGGTGGGGAGGGCGGGCCCATCATGTTGAGCACCCACCCCAGGCTCAGCCCTGCTACCACCCAAGCAGGGGACAGGGTCAGAGGCCACTTCCACTGCCAAGGAGGGTGGAGCGTGAGTGGGGCTCCCAGACAGAGGCTCCCTGGTCTGGGTCCTGAGCTATGGGGCTCTCACATCCACCTGCTCTTGCAGCCAGGTGAGGAGTGGCTTCCTGCGGCTCTGCCATGCCAGCCCGGATTCTGCGCTCTCACCAGCAGCCCAGGTAGCCCAGCAGAGCCTCTGTCCTTCAGCACTGGCCGTTTCTGAAGAGCCAGGGGACAGCCCTGCCACCTGTGGGGACCGCTTCTCTTACACTTCAAACCCTGGTGCTGCTGCAGGGTAGCGCCTGGCCGTGCACTGTATGGGCACCGGCACCCACCGATCTCTGGGGTCGGATCCTGGGTGACATATGCACCCCTTTGGAATCAGGTCCCAAAGATCTGGCCTGAGGACCACTTCAGGTGCAAGTTATGTTGGGCTCAGTGCCTCCTAGAAGTATAACCTGGGTTGATGTGAGCCAGGTGCAGTGGTGCACACCTGTATCCCAGCACTCAGGAGGCTGAGGCAGGAGAATCACTGTGAGTTCAAGGCCAGGCTGGGCAATGTAGCAAGACCTTGTTTAAAAAAAGTTGTAGTGATCCAAGTGTGTGGACCCACATTCTCCAAGAATGAAGATTTGGTAACCTGATTTGGTTTCTAAAAACATTCAACCAGCTGGGCATGGTGACACATGCCTATAATCTCAGCACTCAGGAGGCTGAGGCAGGAGGATTGTTGAGAGTTTGAGGCCAGCCTGGGCTACAAAGTGAATTCAAAGCCAGTGTGAACTGCATATTGAGACCCTGTCTCAAAAAGACAAAAAATAAAATAAAAATAAAAACATTCGCCAGGCGTGGTGGCACATGCCTGTAATCCCAGCACTCGGGAGGCTGAGCCAGGAGGATTGTTGCAAGTTCGAGAACAGCCTGGGCTACAAAGTGAGTTCAAGGCCAGCCTGAACTGCTTAGTGAGACCCTGTCTCAAAAAGACAGAAAAAAAAATTCAACCAATTGTGCTCCTCGCTCACTGGGTTCTGAGCTGTCATAGAGACCAGGTCCAGGAGCCCTGGGTTTCCAGCAGCCTGGGGACTCCACTCCCTCTTCCCCTCCTTGTTGCCAAGTGTTGCTCTGGGGCTGGGGCTCATAGCTTTCGCAGCCTGTACTCTAGGGCCATTACACTGGCTCACAGAGGTACTGACACCACTACATGGGACACTGTCACTATGAGACTGTGTCCTCTTGGGACGCCTGGCTGGCTTTGGCCACTAGGAGCAGACAAGCGTGTGGGTACAGCTGGGCTGCTTTGCACTTCTGGCATATGACACCAGCTTCCAAGCCCTGGCTCTAGCACTGCTGCTGTTGGTTCCACCACAAAGGGACCAAAGAAGACCAGGAACAGAGGGTGACCTGGGGACTGGCTTGCCATTGGGGTTTTCTGCACAGCCACTTTTTCACTGGACACTGGACCTGTCTTTAGCATCCTCCTGCTCACTAGGACCAGCATAGAAGTGATGATAAAATACATGGTGAATATTTTAAAGCACATCAGGGTTGGGTGTGGTGGCGCACTCCTGTGATCCCAGTGCTGGGGAGGCTGAGGCAGGAGGATCACTGTGAATTCAACACCAGCTTGGGCTACAAAGTGAGTTTAAATGTCAGCCTGAATTGCATAGTGATACCATGTCTCAAAAAACCAAATAAATAAAAAGAGTGCGGGGCCAGGCATGGCAGTGCATGCCTGTAATCCCAGCACTCGGAAGGCTGAGGCAGGAGGATTGTTGTAAGTTCAAGACCAGCCTGGACTACAAAGTGAGCAAGCTCAAGGCCAGCCTGAACTGCATAGCGAGACTCTGTCTCAAAAAGACAAAAAAGTGCATGACAGTGAAAGACACTTTGCCATGAGGCCCTTCAGAGACCCTTGCCTGCTGCAGACACTCACCCCAGTGCTCTCACCTGTCTCTGAAGCAGCTCTGGAGTCTCCCTAGTGCCTGCAGGAGGTGTGATCAGAAATGCAGGGCACACTGCTGCTGAGTGCCACCTGACACCTTGCCTTCCAGGCAGGCTTGGAAGAATGCAGTGGGGTCCTTTCCCACTGAGTTCACTTGACCTGGCACCATGTGGCTCCTGGCTCCTCCCCAAAGTCAGAATGACCATGCAATGGGAAAAAATTTTTTTTATTCAGGGTCTTGCTGTGTAGCCCAGGCCAGCCTCAAATTTGCAGTGATCCTCCTGCGAGGGGCTGCCCCAGGGCGCTGCATCACCTGCGGGGTGAGTGAGCCGCTCAGGGCTGGGGCACTGTCCATGGGCACCGACTCCAATGCTGGGTCCTCCAGGTCCATGGAGCCGTTTAGGTCAGTGCTCAGAGGGCCGGGCATGGGTTTGCACCCTCTAGCTGGAGGGCGTCCACCACCCTGTTTTAGGTCAAGGTCTTGAGTTGATTCAGGACATCAAGGCAGATGTGGCAGTGCCACTAAAGATACCACAGACAGGTGGCAGCAGCTCCCTGGTGGCTCCTGAGTCACCCAGCTCACAGAGCCAGCAACCAGGGTGAGGTGACCCCACCCACCCTCCTCCTGGACACCATCTACAGCTCCAGCCCCATCTTGTCAGTGTCTTGTCACTGACCTTAAAGGCTGCCAACTCAGGGAAGTGAACAGCTGCAATGTGTTCCTCTCCCCTCATCTTCCAGAGAGCCCAAGACACACATGGTCTTGTGGGCAGGAAGACTCCAGCTCAGGCCTCACTGGGATAGGAGATCACACAGGGACTCGCACATGGGCTCCTCCAGAAAGTTCAAACACTGGCAACACTAAGGCATTTTTTAGTTTTGTTTTATTGAGACAGGGTCTTGCAGTGCAGTCCCAGCTGGCCTTGAAGTCATGGTGATCCTCCTGCCTCAGCTTCCTGGTTCAGAAGGGATCAGATCACACGCATATAGCACCATGCTCGCTACTCCAGAGCGTCAACATTACTTCATGGGAAAATAACAATCTTTTCAACAAATGGAGGGACTGGGATTTAGCTCAGCGGCACAAGCACCTGCCTAGTAAGTGCAAGGTCCTGAGTTAGATTCCCAGTATAAGGAAAAAAATACCACCTCCATTCAACAAATGGTACAGGAAAACTGGATCTCCGTGTGAAAAAGAATGAGGCTGGACCCTTGCCTGACATCATACCCAAACCTTAATTCAAAATGGGTCACAGACCTGAAGGGAAGGTTTGAAATTCTAAACCCCTTAGACGAAAACAGAAGGGAGAAACATCACAGCGTTGGCTCTGGCATTGGTGTGATATCAAAGGCACAGTAAAAAAAAAAGACAAAGTAGACTTCATGAGAATTTTTAAATTTTGTGCTTTAAAAGGCAATATCAACAGAGTAAAAAGGCAACTGGTAAAGCTGGGGAAAACACAAGTCATATCCTGGAGAAGGGTCCGAGTTCAGAGCACAGAGGGCTCCTAACCTTCAACAAACGGAACGGGGAGGCCCGGCGTGCACAGCAGCCAGGGGCTGCCCCGGGGCGCTGCGTCGCCTGAGGGGTGAGTGACCCGCTCAGGGCTGGGGCACCGTCCGTGGGCACCGACTCCAATGCTGGGTCCTTCAGGTCCACGGAGCCGTTTAGGTCAGCTTTCAGAGGGCCGGGCATGGGCTCGCATCCTGTAGCTGGAGCACAGACGGCCGCACAGGAGAGGGAGCGACAGAAAGATGGACAGACAGACAGGTGGACGGACTGCGCCTCTGGGCGGCCAGAGTGGGCGGGGCGCGAGGTAGCGCAAGGCCCCGGACTGGCTCCGCCCCCGCACTGCGGCCCCGCCCTCTCCCCGGATTGGCCCCGCGGCGGGGCGGGGCGGATGACGTCAGGGCGGGCGCGGTCAGCACCTCGGAGAGCGCCGAGCGGCGGCGGGGGGCGCGGGCCCGGCCGGGCGCGGGGGCGGCGGGCGCGGCCCCGGATGGAAACGGGGCTCGTCCCGGCCACCATGGCGCTGGGGCTGTCCTCCAAGAAGGCGTCCTCGCGCAACGTGGCGGTGGAGCGCAGGAACCTCATCACCGTGTGCAGGTGCGCGGGGGCCGGGCCGCGGCAACGCGGGACACACCGGGCGCGGCTCCCCCGGCCTGCGGCCTGTGCCTGGGCTGCTGTGGGTGGTCGCTCCTGGCTTCCTGCGACACCAGGAAGTGACACCGTGAGGACGCGGCTCCGAGCGCTCTCGCCAGTGGGCCCCGGTCCTCCCACGCGGCGGGAGCCGGGGCCTGGGCGTAGGAGGCCCGGCCGTCCCGGGGAGGGAGGGGAGACAGCTATTGTCCCCGGGGTGGGGCCACCCAGGCCGCGATACCCTCGCCCGCAGCCACCGGGGAACCCTGTCCTCCTCCCTCAGGCAGTGCAGGAGTACGGCCGTCCAGGCCCTGCCCAGCCTGCACCTCCTCTCCCTCTCCGGGGAACCTGGACCCTGGCCCAGTGGGTGCTGCCTTCCCCCGCTGAGCTGTCCGCCTGCCTCAGCCCTGTTCCTTCTCCCGGAACCGGTGCCCACCTGATGGCCCAGCACCTGGCTCCCAGCTCCCGGCTCCCAAAGCCCCTGCCAGGTCCCGGGGACATCGAAACCCTACGGTCTTCCCGGCCATTGCGTCCCAGCGCCTGGCAGGGTGCTGGGTGCAGAGCCCTGGGATTCGATGGCGGGAGCCAGTGATGCCCGGCCAGTCGGGTCCAGCGCTTTTGGGAGGCTCCTGCCCGGGACCAACATGCTAGGTTCTAGCGCTCCTTTTGGCTACTAGCTGTGCAAGCTAGGCCTCGCCGCTCCTCACATCTATTTTATCTGCAAAAGCCGTAGCCAGGAGCAGTCATGGTATAGCACAGAGGTGCCTAGTCCAGGTCTGTCCGGATTGACACCTTCCTGCCCCTCTCTGCCTTTGACCTCCTGAGTGCGGGGGAGGGGACTCCCTTAGGCCTGGGCTGGAGGAGGCTCCGTGGACCGGAAGTGGCTTGCAGCTGGGGGTGGGGGACAGAGTTTGGGGGTTGGAGACATGACAAAGCCCAGGAACCCCGGGGCCCTGCCTGCCGCCTCATCATGTCACGTGATTCTCCACCTTGGGCTCCAAGAACAGCTCCCTTTAGCAGGCCGTGGCTCCCCTGGGCCCTGGCCTCTCGTCTCCATGGTAACCCACAGCCCGCCGCATCCAGGGAGCGCCCCGCAGGGCTCCCGGGACTCCCCAGGACAGTTAGCGGGTGGTCTCCCCGCTGCCCAGCCCCATCAGGTCCACCCTACGACTCAACAAAATCACAGAGACTGTGGAGCCCCAGTAGCGCCATGGGCAAGGCTCCTCCCCAGGGTGGCCTAGCTTCTCAACCCTGTCCCATCAGCCGTCCTCCACCGCCTGTGCTGGCCCGGACGGCATCTGCACTGAACGGGTCATCTGTAGGCTGCTCAAGCTAGACCCATGGGAGCCCAGAGGGGAGCTGGTTGCCGAGGGCCCCTGTGCCTTTGGCCTGGGGGCCTCAGAAGACCCTTCCCCAGGGCACTGCTTGTGGAGCAGGGCCTAGGGACCCTCAGTCTCCCGATGTGCACGGTGGAGAAGGTGGCCATAAAGGACAGCAGGGACACAGACCGCACAGGGCTGACACACCGCGGGCAGCGCCAAGGTCTCAGGCACCACAGCAGGGCCACAGTGGACGCCCTCTCCTGTTCACCTCAGGCAGGGAGCGTGGCAGAGATTGCAGTGGGAGCAGGGCCCTCCAGGCACCCACCTCCTCCCTGCCTGGGGCTGGGGCCCGGCTCGGGACAGCTGGTGTATGGGCAGCTGAGCAGACCAGGAAAGCAGGGAAGGGGTCCATGAACCAAAGGCCACCTGCACCCACTTGTGCCCACACTCCCTGTGCCCAGCATCAACTCATGCCCTGGCGTAGAGGACCCCATCCCTTGGGCGGCAGCTCAGGGCCCTGCACAAGGAGCTTCCAGCTTCTGGGTGCCCTGGCCTCCACCTGGGCCAGCACCAATCTGAGAGTGGCCTGGGGACAGCCACTGCCTTTCTGCCTCGAGTCCATCCCTCCCCACCTTGCCCCAAGCTACCCTTCTCTGCCCCCTCTCCAGACACCCGCTGGGTCCATCCATCCCTGCCGACCTGGCCCACCCGCCCTGTCCCTCCATGTGGCATGGCATCTCCAAAGCTCCCAGTCTCACTTGCGCCCTTACCTTGTCCCTGTCCTCTGTCCGGGTCCCCTCTGCCGACACCACCCTCTGCTCCCACATGGCCCCTGGCTTGACCCTCCACAGCCCTGGTCCCTGTCCCCAGGTTCTCGGTGAAAACCCTGCTGGAGAAGTACACAGCTGAGCCCATTGATGACTCCTCGGAGGAGTTTGTTAACTTCGCAGCTATCCTGGAGCAGATCCTGAGCCACCGTTTCAAAGGTGGGCCCAGCTCCTGCCCGTGGGCCCTTCCTCTAGCCTGGAGCTGGGAGGGGTGCGCGCATGCGCGTGGGTATGTGTGGGTGCCCACGGCCGTGCCCTGGCCCTGCCATTGAGCCTCTCCTGCCCTGGCTCAGCCTGTGCCCCAGCAGGGCCCGCCAGCTGGTTTAGCTCCGACGGGCAGCGTGGCTTCTGGGACTACATCCGCCTGGCCTGCAGCAAGGTGCCCAACAACTGCGTGAGCAGCATCGAGAGCATGGAGAACATCGGCACAGCGCGGGCCAAGGTGCGGCGCAGGCGTGCAGGGCGGGGTGCCGTGCATCCTGGGACAGGTGGGTGCGAAGGGCGCTGATGCCTTCCAGGGCCGGGCGTGGATCCGGGTGGCGCTGATGGAGAAGCGCATGTCCGAGTACGTCACCACGGCCGTGCGGGACGCGCGCACCACCAGGTCAGCCGCCGCCCCCGCCGGCCGCCTAGCATGCTGGGAGCTCCGAGAAGCGCCTTGCCTGGTGCTCTGCCACTGCAGCCCTTGCCCCACACGAAGCCCGAAGTCGGCGCTTGTTCCTAGAGCAGAGTCCGCACCGGGCTGCGGGTCCTGGGGCAGCGGTCATGGGTGGAACTCGCCAGCGTGGGTCCAGCTGTCCCCATGGCCACTTTGACGTCTGGCCGCCTTCCGTCCCGTCCCCCACCCCATTTCCCGCCCACAAAGGCCTGGGTCCTGCTGCCCTAGGATAGGCTGGCGTGACGGGGCAGTTCAGGGGCACGCACTGCAGTGGGCCTGAGCCGGCCCAGGGCAGGCAAGATCCGGGGCTCTCAGAGGAGCAGCTCGGAGAAGAAGCCCGGGGTTGCCGCCAGCGCCCCCACGTCCCTCCCCAGGCGCTTCTATGATTCGGGGGCCATCATGCTGCGCGAGGAAGCCACCGTCCTCATCGGGATGCTGATTGGGCTGAGTGCCATTGACTTCAGGTGGGTCTGTGCTGCGGGGGGCAGAGGGACCTCGCCGCCGCACGCGCCAACCTGCTGCTCCCCTGCCAGCTTCTGCTTGAAGGGCGAGGTCCTGGACGGGAAGACGCCGGTGGTCATCGACTACACACCCTACATGAAGTTCACCCAGAGGTGAGCTCCCGCGAGGGGCCCGGTGAGGGGTGCTGCTCCAGGCCCTGCTTTGGGGGCGCAGGCCTGGCACCCGGCCCCTGGCCCACCCCCCACCTCCCGCAGCTACGACTACCTGACCGATGAAGAGGAGCGGCACAGCGCCGAGAGCAGCACGAGTGAGGACAACTCTCCCGAGCACCCGTACCTGCCTCTCGTCACCGACGAGGACAGCTGGTACAGCAAGTGGCACAGGATGGAGCAGAAGTTCCGCATCGTCTACGCCCAGAAGGCGAGCGGCGGAGGGCTTGCGGGAGGGGGCTCCGCGGGGGGGGGCGCGGGGAGGGGCGCCGCGAGGAGGGGCGCCGCGGGAAAAAGTGAGCGCGAGTCCCGCGCCCGCAGGGCTACCTGGAGGAGCTAGTGCGCCTGCGCGAGTCGCAGCTGAAGGACCTGGAGGCGGAGAACCGGCGGCTGCAGCAGCAGCTGGAGGAGGCTGCGGCCCAGAACCAGCGCGAGAAGCGCGAGCTGGAGGGCGTCATCCTGGAGCTGCAGGAGCAGCTGTGAGCCCTGCCCTTGGCCCACCCCACGAACCTCACCGCTCCTGAGGCCCACACCCACAGCGCACCCCAGGATCCCCAGCCCCATGCCCCTCGCTTGGGTCCTGCACCCCTGGACCCTCCAGGGACTCCTGGCCTTTTTCACCCCCGTCACCCCAGGGACCCCTGCACCCCGCCCCTGCCTCCCTCCCACCCCGCCCGCCCACACCATGCCCTTCCCAGGACAGGTCTGATCCCGAGTGACCATGGTCCCCTGGCCCAGGGATCCAAGGAAGTCACCACGCCCCTGGGCAACCAGTGGCCCTCGCTGGGGACGCTCAATGGCTCCGAGGGCGCCAGCAACCCCAAGCTCTACCGGAGGTGAGGGCAAGCGGCCAGCGGGCCAAGTGGCTGGGGAGGGGCCCGGGAAGGGCTGGCCCTACTGCGCCCTCTCCCCACAGACACAGCTTCCTCAGCACGGAGCCGCTGTCGGCCGAGGCCAGCCTGAGCTCTGGCTCCCAGCGCCTGGGGGAGGGCAAGCGGGACGAGGAGCCCTGGGGCCCCATCGGTGAGCCTCACCCGGCCAGGTGGGAGAGAACCCACGGTGAATCCCGGTGCGGCCATTCCACTGTGCAGCTGTGAGCTCCGCCAGCATCCCCACGGCCAGGGCAAAGCGCGGGGCTGACACTGCTGGACCCCCCTAACCTGGCACACAGTGACCCTACCTAACCCGGTCCACCCTTTCCTTGGGCCGCCGGGGAGCTCAGAGCCACACGAGGGGCTCCCACCCTTCAGAGGCCAGGGCTTCAGCGCATGCGTCTCGCCCTTGCCCCACCTCCCCGTGCTAGCTGTCCCCAAGCCCCACACCTTCCTTACAACCATGTTGCCCTGCTGACCCTAGGCCTCCTGGGGCTGAGCAGGCTATGGGCACGGCCCTGCCTCGCTGTGCTTGTGACCCTGTATGTCCACCCCCCAGACTGTGAGCTCCAAGAGGGCAGGGACCAAGTGTCTGCTGTGTCCTGTGTCTGGATCGGAACCGAGCTCCCTGTGCACTTAATAAAGGAGCAGAGGGCTTAGCCTCAGGGGAGCTGGACTGACTGCAGTGTCCCTGCCACGCACGGCCTGGTGGGCACCGAGCACTGACCGTGGCGTGGCCAAGTGACTGGTGTGGAGGATGGCCCCTCCCTGCCCACCTGCTGCAGCGGGGCTCACTCGTGCTCTCTCCCCAGGGAAGGACCCCACACCCTCAATGCTGGGCCTCTGCGGCTCCCTGGCTTCCATCCCCAGCTGCAAGTCCCTGGCGAGCTTCAAGTCCAACGAATGCCTGGTGAGCGACAGCCCTGAGGGCAGCCCAGCCCTGAGCCCTAGCTGAGTGCAGAAAGCACCCCCTATACAGCTCGCTCTGCCTGAGAATGGTGCCCACTGGCCCGGCCAAGGGGCACTGGGGAGACCATGCCACCCCAGCCTCCAGGAGCCACAGTGGGTGGCTCACACAGGGAGCTGCTCCTCTTCCTGGTGGCCCTGAGACCTGGCCAGTCCCCTTGGCTGATCCTCCACTTGCTCTTGGGAGCTATCACTCAGCCCCTGCTGCCTGCCTCCCATCTGCCTGGCACCCCGGAACCAGCCTTCCTCGGCCCCATGTAGGAGCTGGGGATCCAGAAAATAAAAACCAGAGGACTGAGGTGGCCTGGTCTGTGGTTCCCTAGGCGACGATGCGGCAGGCTGGCTGTGTACCTGGAGAGAGCCTGATGGCAGGCAGTAGGGCCAGAGCCCTCCACGCACAGAAGCTGGCAGCCCTGGGAAGCGGCCACAGCAGTTACAAACCTGTCCCCTGGGCCAGGGCACGGTTGAGTGTGCCCCCCCCCCCAGGTCTCCACAGGACTCAGGGCTGAGCCCGAGACCTCACTGCCAGGGTGACACACCCATCACGCCAGCCCAGGTCCTCACCCCAAGCTCACGCTGCCGAAGAGGGGGAGGCTTGTGCACACAGCCTGGGGACTGAAGCAGGCCACACAGTGGCACACCCCAGGCCTCTATTATTTCTGAAGTGGGGTCTCAGGCAGTCTATAAGCTGCACAGGCTAGGCTTAGACTTGCAACCCTCCTGCCTCAGTCTCCTCCCACAGTGCTACAATGGCAGGCGTGCACCATCACACCTGCTACAAAGAGGGCTTCATGAGGGCCACTTGGGCAGCCCGCCACAGCCCCCACGGTTCCTTCCCACTCCCGAGCCGGCTGTCCCCCAGGAAGGTGAAGTACAGACTGAACAAAGAAGTTTGTCACCATCTTTAGACAGGGACTGAACACGTGGGTGCAGGTGTTGGGGCAGTGGACACCAGGGCTATGGGCACGAGGAAGATTTGGTCTTGAGCTGGGGGGTGCAGGTGGCAGGGAGGCCTGGGTCGAGGGACAGGGGTGGGGTGCCCCTTGGGGGGGGCAGGGAAGGCACTGGTCGAGCACATAGAGCAGACTTTAGTGGCCCAGCGGCTGCTCCCGGTTGAGCCTCTGGAAGAAGCTTTTGCCGAACTCATAGGTGCTGATCATGATGGCACACGAGGGCGCGGCCTTGATGACCCTTGGGAGGAAGCCTGGCAGGTGGCAGTGGGGTCAGCAAGGGTGTGCGTGCACACACACACACACACACACACACATGTGTACACACACACACACGTGTACACACACACACACACACACACACACACACACACACACACCCATGGGAAATGGTCAAACACACAGAGCTGTGCACATGCACATACTCGCAGACACACACGCACCTGCAAAGAGGCCCCTGGTGCCCGACTCAGCCCGGATCCTCCGAAGCAGCAGCCAAGTAGAGTCAGTGTGTGGCGGCCTCACTGCAGCTGGGTTTGTGGCTGCATGGGCAGTGTGGTGGCTCAGCAGGGCCCCAGCGCTGCCCCCCCCCCCGATTCCTTGAACTCACCTCTCACCACCTCCATGGCTCCAAGTGACACCTGCCGCTGTGTCTTCACCACATCGAAGGGCAGGGTGAGGGTGGCAGCCACCTGGGGGCAGGTGGGCTCTCTGTCCCGGCTCCTGGCCTCCCCGCCACCCCAGCCTCCCTGCGGGCCCCCCTCCCCTTGAGTCCCCAGTGACTCACCGTCCCTGAGATGCCACCGGCCACGAAGCTGGCTCCCACAGACGTCTGGTCCCGGGTTTGGGGGCCACACATCCAGGTCCTCAGCAGCTCGTAGTTGAACCAGTACAGTGCTGGAGGACCATGCTCCTGAGGCAGGCCCAGGACCACACCCCACCCCCTGCTGTCCCAGGGCAGGGTGTCCTGACCCCAATAAACCTAGGCTCTAGGAAGCCGCTAGGACACGGCCAGGACTGGCCAGACCCATGCTGCCTGAGAGCACGTCCCCTCCTTAGCCCAGTGACTCCCTCCCTGCCCCATCCCTCCAGGGTCTCTGTCTCCACCTGAAAAGGGCACATCGCGGAGTGCAGTGGGGCCCCAGCCCAGCCACAGGGAGCGCCAGCCACCCTGCGCCACAGCAGCACGGACACAGGTGCTGAGCTCGCTGTAGGACACGTGCTGGGCCTGCAGCTTGGTCCGCAGGAGCTCCAGGGGGCTGACCACAGTCACGGTGCCCACTGTAGAACAGCGATGGGTCAGGGTGTGTGTCCCGTTGTCATACCCGCCCCCAGGTGGCAGAGCCTGGGGACCAGCGAGGGGTGGGTGGGCTGGGTCTGCTCACAGCGGGCCAGTGCTCCAGCCACCATGGGCACGCAGAGGTCGGGGGCCAGAGCTCGCCGGTGCAGGACCACCTTGAGCTGGTCGTAGGCTGTGAAGTAGACGGCTGTGGCCGGCACGGTCATCACCCTGGTGGTGGGATGGAGTGAGAAGGGACCCACGGGGGTCCCGCACCTTCCAGTGTGCCCCTTTCTCCCCCCAGCCGGTCAGCAAGTAAGGAACAGCAGGGCGGGAACTCACAGGGTGGCCGGGAGACCGCTCCACAGGGCCCGGGGGCCTTCATGCCTCACGATCTTCACAAAGGCATCCTGGCAAGAGAGCAGGAACAGGAGCAGGGCCTCTGAGCAGCTGGCCCAGGCCAGGTGCCAGTTTCTCAGGCAGCTGCTGAGGGACCCTCCAGCCTCACACAGGTTGCTCCCAACGGCCCTAGAGGAGTACTACTCAGCCTTCAAAACCTCACGCAAGTGCTGAGTGTGGTGGTGCACATCTGTAATCCCAGCACTCGGGTGGCTGAGGCAGGAGAATTGTTGCAGACCAGACTGGGCTACAAAGTGAGCTTAAGGCCACCTGAACTGCACAATGAGACCCTGTCCTAAATACACAAGAAACTAAGGACAAAAACAAAAAACGATGCGAAAGGCTGGGGGTGGACCTCAGCGGCAAAGTACAGGTCTAGCAGGAGGCCTGGTTCCCTCCCCAGTACCAAGGGCAAACAGGAAACCTTACAGGGCTCACAGTGACCCCAGTGACCCCTGCGGGAAGCCCTTCCCAAGCATCCCCCTAGCCCTGGCCTGCGGCCACCGAGACAGAAATCTCGAGGGCTCCTTGCTACCCCTCACCATGGTGCCATTGAAGCGGGTAGGATCCTGGAACCAGGGAGCACAGCGGGCACCGTTGGGGCACAGATAGAGCGGCTCCAGAACGCCGTTGCAGTACAGCAGGCACTTCCCTGCGGGGGGTGGAGGGCGGGTGCTGGGGACTGGGAGGGGGCGTCAGGAGTGGGGGGGTCCAAAACACCCCACGGGTGCCCTGCACGGGGCACTCACATTTGGTGTAGGAGACGCTCCAGAGGCGGGAGGGAGGGGGCAGCTCTAGAACAGAAAGTATCCCCAATCACCATGGTGCCCCCTTAGCAGGGCCCGGACCCCGGTGCCGCCCACACCACGCCCGCGTAACTCACCGCCGGTCCCCGAGGGGCGCTGGGCCTGCAGGCGGACCTTGACCACGTCCAGGGGCGTCACTGGGGAGACAAAAGGCTGAGGCTCCTTCCGGGACCCCGGGCCGAGCCGCCCCTGCCTCGGGGCCTCCCCCCGCCCCCCGCGCAGGCCAGGCTCTTACTGAAGAGGGCGGTGACCGCGGCCCCTGCGCCCGAGGCCACCATGTGCTGCACGGGGCTCACGCCTGGCGGGTCCCGCTCAGCCATGTCCGCTGCGGCCCTGCGGGACGAACCCGGTCACCAGCGATTGTGCGGACGGCACCGCTCGGCCCGGGGCACTGAGGCCCAAGGGCACTCTGGGGGCGGGGGCCAACGCCGCGTCCCAGCGTCTGGGAGGAAGGTGCGCGTGCGGACAGCAAGCGCCCAGCCTGCCGGGCCGGCGGCCCCGGGCCGGCCCCTGCCAGCGGCTCGGCCGGCCCAGCCCGACAAAGGGGACCGGCGACCGCACGGAATCGGAGGCACTGCGCCAGCCGTAACCAGGGCCGGCCCGCCCCCGGTTTCCGAACCCCGGCCCAGAGCCCCGGCTCACCGGATCCGGCGGCGCTAGCGCGGTGGCCCCATGGTGCCCGTCCGGTGCGCAGCCCGCGCAGGCGGCCTGGGAGTTCGGCGCCGGCCCCGCCCCGCCCCGCCCCGCCCCGCGCCAACCCCGGACCGACCCCGCCCCGCGCCGGCCACGCCCCTCCCCTCCGCGCAGGCTCTCCCGCCCGCACGGGCGCCAACTCCACCCCGCGCAGGCACCGCCCCTACAGCCACCCGGCGCGCCCTCTGAGGCCAGTCCGGGTTCTGGCCCGCGCGGGTCTCCGCACGGCTGGGGCCGGCGTTGTCGCGTCGTCACTTCCTCTTCAAGGAGGCTGTTCCAGTGACGAGCGCCCCCATTCCACAGAACGCGGAACCGGGACTCGTGGCTAGAAACGTTGGAGACCTCCCGCGGGCCGGTGCCTGCGCCTTTAAGACGAGCTCTGCGGTGCCGTCACCACGCACTGCGCCGGCTGACCGCGCGCTTCCCTGCGTTCTGGGCCGGCGCCTGAGAGGCCACGCCCCTCCCGAGGGAACTCGAGAGAGCACGAGGACTTGTGTAAGGCCGGTCCCGGGTGACGAGAAGCGAGGGGTGTGGGTTGGGGAGGTGTCTCCACTTTCCGCCTCACAGACAGAAACAGCCCCTGAGGTATCTAGGAGAAGACATGGCGCATGCCCAGGCTGGGCTTGAACCTGAGACTCGCTTGTCTCAGCCTTCCAGCGCCCCGGAGTGACGCGCACCGGGTGTAGAGCAGATCCTTGCAGGACTCGTCGTCGCTGCATGTGGGTCCTCGTCTGCAGGCGCGGAGCCACCTGAGGCCGTGCGGGACCCGCGGACGGTTTCGGCCGCCACCTTCCCGCCAGGTCAACGTTTTGAGCCTCACTGTTGTGAGGAGCCGGGGCCACCCAAGCGCACTGGAGGGAATAAGGGGCATCCCTACCCCTGGGCTGCTGGCGCTTAGCCGCCTTACTAACCGGCACACATCCCGTGCACCTGGACCACATCCACTCGCCGCCCAGAAGATGTTTACGGGTGGGAGCAGGGCTGGGGGCTGGGCGCCCTCTCCAGCACCTTCGAGCCAGCTTTGGGAGAAATCCGAGTTCCAGGCCCGAGGCATGTGTCTTTGATTTGAGGCGGGGCCTTGCTGTATAGCCTAGACTGGTCTTGAGCTTGCTGTTCTCCTGCTTCAGCCTGCCCATTGCTAGGATTAGAAATGTACACCAAGGCCACGCCCACCAAAGGCTGATCTTAGATTTTTTTTTTTTTTTTTTTTTGCGGTACTGGGGATCAACTCAGGACCTTGCGCTTGCCAGGCAGGCGCTTATTCCACTGAGCTATATCCCTGGCCCAATATTTATTTATTTATTTTTTTTTTCAGGCTTAGTTTCATTGGTGTTTTTGATTTTTCAGATAGGGTCTCTCTAGGCAGTTCAGGCTGGCCTTGAACTCGCAGTGATCCGCCTGCCTCAGCCTCCTGAGGGCAGAGATAAGATGTGTGCCACTACCCTTGGCCAAAGGCTGATCTTTGAATCCTAATGGGGTGGAGTGATGGGACCTTCGCCAGAACAAATACAGGAGTGTGGATGGGTTCGCCTGCCAGCTTTTGGGGAGGTTCTTGGGGTTCCTCAGCTCAGGCAACCCCTTTGCGGTGTCTAGGGTGAGGGAACCCCAGAGTCTGCTCCAGCTGGGGAGGATAGAGCCAGCAGCTAACAGGGAGTTGGACCCTGGGGTGCCCTTTCCCCACCACTTTTCCTGGAGTTTTTTGAGTAAAAACTTGGTGGGGGGAAAGGATCCTTAAACAGGTGTCACTCATAGGATCAGGAATGTGTGCAGCTGCCTTTGTTTATTTTCGGCTTTTTGATACAGGGTTTCACTATGCTGTTCAGGGTGGCCTTCAGCTCACTTTGTAGCCCAGGCTGGTCATCTTCCTGCCTCAGCCTCCGGAGTGCTGGGATTACAGGCGTGCGCCACCACACCCAGGTGATGTCTTTTTTTTGAAAGTTTAAGATCAAAGGTAGGGCTGTGGTGGCCCACACCTATAATCAATCCCAGCACTTAGGAGGCTGAGGCAGGAAGATTGCCAAGTCTGAGCCTAGCCTGGACTACCTGGTGAGCTCAAGGGCAGCCTGAACTCTGCAAAGTGGGACGCAGTCCCAAGGGAGGGGAGAGGGGGAGTCCAGACTGGCCCAAGTGGGGACGACGTCCACCTGTGACCCCCGGGCCAAGGTAGCCTCGGCCACGTGGGAATCCTGATTCTCAGCGACCAGCCAGGCCAGCCTGGGTCGGGTCCTCGTGTCCGGTGGGGCTCCAGGCTGAAGCCTTGCTCGGAGGGCAGGGCCTCCGCGCCCCGGGAGGGGGACTGCGGGGTGCGCAGCTCAGACTCGCGGGAGCAGCCGCGGCTGGACGCAGGTGCGCGGCGCCCCCTGGCGGGGTGGGGCGGCAGTCGGCCCGGAAGTAAGGACGCCCTGACTGGGTCTGGGCGGCGGTGCGGAGGCGCGTGCCTGTGATTCTACCCGCAGGCCGGCTCCGCCCGCCTCTCGAGGGGTGGGAGCCAGGGCCTTCACACCGAGCTGCACCCTAGCACTGATTAATTCCTTTTTTTATTTTGAGACAGGGTCTGCCTAAGTTACTAGAATGCCCAGCTGGGCAGCAACTTGGATCCTCCTGCTTCAGCCCCTGAGTGCCGGCATTATAAATCTAAATTTTTAAAGAGCCTTGCAAAGGACCTCGAGGCCACAGTCCGTCCCCACCTCGTGGGGTTCAGGCTTCTGTGTGCCCCTCCAAGGGACCCTGTTGTTACGAACCAGGCTCAACACAGGAGGCCTGGGGTCAGTTGGCTACCAGCCCAGCGTGGGCAGATCACAGAGTAAGTGGTGCACATGATAAAGATTCGAAGAGAAGCCACATGTGGTGGCGTACACCTGTAAGACCAGCACTGGGGAGGCTGAGGCAGGAGGATTGCCACAAGTTTGAGACCAGCCTGAACTGCAGTGAGACCTCATTTCTTCATCTGCGAAGTAGGAAGGGTATGTCCCTGCCCTACTTCCTTTCTGGGGCTCTGAGGCAAAGGTGGGAGTCAAGTGGGTGAAGGTGGTGTCAGCCCTGTGCCTGCCTCAATCCTCCAGGGCTCACCTCGAGGCTGTGGAGATCCGGGTTTCCACACCGGCTCCTGCCAGTCACCTCAGGGCAGGTGACAGGGAGCCTTTGCTGTGTCCCGCAATGCCACTGGCTTCCAGGGCGCACCGGGAGCCCAATTGTCATAGACAGCTCAGTTAGATAGAAATAGTATAGGCAGTCAGACAGGGCCAGGCCCTCAAAGGAGCCAAAATGAAAGACAAGATACCTGTGGGCCACACCTCAAGACAAAAGGACTAAACAAATGCACCTGCACACCTCCCTAGGTGTAAACAGCCGGGACTGATATTTTAAGTGGTCAGCGGTCACCCTGCAGAGTCTCTGACAAGACCCCCTACAGGAAAAGCCCCCCCCATATTCATGCCCACTGCTATGTGACGCGCTTCCCCGTTTGATCCAGGTTTAATCAGTGTTACCTGAACAATTCTTATTGGCCGACCATAGTTTTGTCCATTTCCCCTACGTTGGACATTTCCCTTGCCTCACCTAGTGGTTTTGCTCTATAAAAATCCTTGGAAAAGACAGGTTCCCTGGGAAACCCACTCGGGCCCCTTCTGTCCCTCTCTTGGACAGAAGCTTTCTTTCCCTCAGTAAATATATTCTGCTCTTAATCTCCATTGTTCCTAAAATTCATTCTGTGATTTTGGAGAACCTGAACTCATCTCAGATATCGTTCAGGTTGGGAGTTTTTATTTTCCTGTATCATTTTGGAGGTTACCCACCCAGATACTTGGAGGGAGGTAAGAGTTTGCTTTTGTTTTATAGACTCTGGATGGGACACATTTGGGTAACAAATTTCTATGCTTCAAATTTTGTTATGCTTTTGCCTGTTGCCCTATTGCGTATAAGTGTTTGACACTCACTTAGGTAATATTTTTATGCTTCAAATTGTTACGCTTGTTGCATATAATTGCTTATGCTTTGTCTCTTACATAGTTTTGTTAAAATGTTGATAAATCTAAGTTAGAACATGGCAAGGTTATAAGGTTATGATATTTCTTTAATGAGACATTGTATTCCTGTTCTGGTATATGTTGTTTGATGCCTTTGAACTGGTTGCTAAATGTACTGGTTTTCCTTGGGTGAAGTCATTTCACTAGGGAGAGTAATGTTAGAATGTTCCTAGTGGACTTTTTTTTTTTTTAGTAGGGAATCAGCACTGGATGTTGTATTACATAATGTTATCTTCACATTAGTCAAACATGTAAATATTAAAGGAAATACCAAATTATAGAGAAGAGAGTAGGGAATTAGCACTGGATGCTGTATAATATAAAGTTATCTTCACTTCTGTTAATACAAAAACGATTGAGGAAGTGCAAAATTATAGAGACCATAGAAGGGAATTAGCTCTGGATGCTGTCCTACATAATGTTACCTTCACCTTTGTTACTCAGTTACACAGATGACGGCCCATTTGATCATTCAATTTTTCTCCTCCCTCATCTCCGTTGCCCTACCACTCAGTCATCTTCCCTGTGATAATAACTGTATTCCTGGGTTTATCTGTACCCCTGGACTCTCGCCTTGGGAAGAGATACAGCTGCCTCAGACCATACTATAACATACATGGGTGAAAAAAAAAATAAAAAAAAATACATGGGTGTATACAAACTGCCATGGTCGGAGGTGGAAAAGCACCTATGCTCACAGCGGACCGCCTGGCTCCGCCCTGTTGCCGTGCTGTGGGTGGGGGCGGGTCCAGTTGGTGGGGCACTCTCAGCGGGGCCCACAGCAGAGCAGCCGTGGGGCACACACCCCCATCGGGGCACTCTTGGTGACCCGTTCAGCTCTGTCCTGTTGCCGCAATGCCGGAGGCCCTTTGTTCTCCTCCCTCCTCCTGATCTCCAGTATTACTGTTCCCCACCCCTTACAGCTGGGCATTGGACGAACTTAGATGCGTGGTATAAGGGCTTGAAATCTCCCTGGCCCGTTCTCACTGTGTTAGTTCAGGGTGTGAACTGAGTTTAAAGATTAGTTCTAGAATAGAGTTGGAGGATTTTCTCGGGTCTGCTGTATAGAGTATGTTGTTGTTTTTCAGGCTCCCGGTCTGCTGCTTTTCATCTAATTTGTTGCTATGGGTACATGCAAGGTTCACATGTGCAAGCTGTAAGGAGACCCTCTTGGTGCTCACATTACTAGTTTGGGGTGAGTTCTGAAGACCGTGGACTCGTCCCATTGTTGCCAGGAACAGGCGGTGCTTGCTCAAGCTGCCAGAGACTCACTGTGCTCCCAGAGAGAGTTCAGGGTGGGAGCTGAGTCCCGGCAACCCACTCATGCTTCCTGCCTGATGTTGGAGTGAGAAGGGCATAGAGCCACGCGATCCACCTCCATCTGCATCTCCCTCCCGTTGCAGTGCTGGAGCCCCCGTCCGCTCCTTGGCCGGATCCCTGGGAGCTGCCAGATCCCTGGGAGCCACCTGTGGCTCGCCGCCGCTGAGGTTCCCTGCTGCTCTCTGCCGGTAGCGGCTCACCCAGCGGAGAGGCAGGGGGCCATCGCCTCGAGGCAGGCGCAGAGCCGGGCGTGGTGCGCTGTGTACTAGTTGCATTGATTCTCTCCAGGCGCTGATTAGGAAGGTTGCCGCAGGGTGGGGACTCTGCCCCAGTGGCTGTCGTAACTTCTCATCCTCACACTGGGTTAGACAACTGCTCCCGACCGCCATTGCCTCCTTTCCTGGCTGCGCCCTCCTCTCTCCAGCCCTGGACCAGCTCTCGGAACTCTGCTCTCCCCTGGCCAAGTCGGGAGGCTTCCGTGAGCGTGGGTCTCTGAAGCTGAAGCTGTGAATGCCGGAATGAGGGTGCGGGCCAAGGGTGTGTTTGGAGCGGTGACTTCCTCCCTCTCTTCTCCCTCGGACTGCGCCATGGCGGATCTCCGATCCTTTCCTCCAGAAGAGGTTTTGCTTAGTGTTTCCGAGGGCTTCAATTCCCATTTCAGATCCTTCCTGAGTTCAGGATACCCACCTCTTTCCTTTCTGTCCTTCACATGTTGCTATATTCCTATATTCCTTTGTCTGAGTGGCATTCCTCCGGGAGGTTCTCTCTCTGCTGCCTACCCGGTCGCCATCTTGAGGGCCTCTCGTAAAATTTATTTAGTTATTTGTTTCTTTCTAATGAATTGACCATTACATTTCTGAAGTTCTGAAATGGCCAACAGACCATACAAAGATACCACTTTAGGCTCCTGCTTGAAACCAGCAGCTTCAGAAAACTGCTGGCCTTGATTCAGGGCCATTAGAATGCTCCTAGTGGACTTTGATACAAACTGTAAGATGGGTCTTTTTAAATCTAGTTCAGACTTAGAAAAGAACTCTAAACTGTTACAACTAAGTTAAGCCCATGGAAGATGAGCGTTTGTTAACGCCGAAGACAGGGAAGTCACCTTAGAGAAAGAACACATACCCCGTCTCTGGATCAGATGAAACATCAGAATTTTTGCCCATCCAGGAGAACACTCATAAAAGCACGTGTCCCGGCTTAGTGTTCTGGGCAGGTCTCCCTCGGGAGACTGAACCTGAGACACAGTGGAGAGAACCAACTTCTGGGTGACACCAGAAGGAGCTATCTTTGAAAGCAGCACACTTCCGGGACTAAAACATATTTAGTCTAAGGGAGGACCTCCAACCCTTCCTCTTCTCCTAGGTCTAGTGTAGGCTTTAACTATGCCTTGTAGAATTTTGACAAACAGTGGTCAGTCTGCCAGCTAGTTAAACACTCTTAGAGCAGCTGCCACTCAAAGCAGAGGACAGGTTTCCCCAGCATCTCTTTGGTGAATCCCCATGGAAGCCAATGGCTGATGGAGAGACAGCTGGACTCCTTTCTGGAGACTGAGCTCCGGTTGTGTGGGCCAATAGGAACTTGAGAACTGAGGAGTCATGGCCAGGGCTGCTCCCTGGCGGATCCCAGAGGTTCCTCGGTGGAAACTGGCTCCTGACCACTGAAAAGTCTCCACTTACCTATTGTACTTACTCTCTGCCGGTAGAGGAGGAATCCTCCATAAGCTTTTCAGTTGAAACTAGGCTGAGGCGGTTGCAACAACGGACATTTCACAGCAGCTAGTGGGAAAGGATGCACATTTGCCTCTTATGTATGCTAACTAAGAGTAAATAAAAAGATTGTCAGCCTTAAACTTTGGGACTCGTGAAACTGGCCAGGCCACCAGGTGGGCCCTGCCCAGGAGGGCAGGGGGTTGAGATGTGAGCAGGGACCAGATCCAGGAGCCGTGTAGGGACATGTGGTTCAGAGTACCCTGCCCCTGCTGTTTGGTTAGGGTTTTCCTCCTACTCTACAGGGTCAGGTTTTTTTTTTTTGAGATAAGATCTTGCAATATAGTCCAGGCTAGCCTTTTACTCACAGCAACCCTCCTGTCTTAATTTCCTGAGTGATGGGATCATAGGTTTACACTACCATACCTGGTTTGGGATCAGAGTTCAAATCATTGAGTTTCAAAGTTTAAGCCGGACATGGCGGCACACACCTGTATCCCAGCACTCGGGAGGCTGAGGCAGGAGGATAGTTGCAAAATCGAGCCCAGCCTGGGCTACAAAGTGAATTCAAGACCAGCCTGAACTGCAAAGTGGGACCCTGTATCAAAAAGACCAAAAAAACCCACAAAGATTTTCAAAGTTTAATCAGAAGATGAATCCCCATCCTGAGCCATTGCCCTCTGGGATCCCATGGAAGCCATCACCACACAACACACACGGTCCTGTGGGCTCTGGGGACAGTGACCCTGTTCCCAGGAGAGAGCCCTTAGGACCAGAGAAGTGGCCCAGGTCACCCGCAGGCAGGGCAGAGCTGTGACCAGGCACTGACTGGCCAGTGCCACGCCCTACACCGACCCTGTTAACCTCAGTGCAAGCAAGGCCTGGTAGGGCTGCCCGCCTGTCCCTGGCCTGCCACCCTGCTGGCTTTCCCAGGTGCTCTGTTCCCAGATGTAGCCACAGCCCCTGCCCCACCCACGTCCTTCCACAGGGTGACACTCCCTGCCATGCCGCTCTTGGGTCCTAGGGTGCAGGATCCCCAACACGTCTACTTCCGGGGCAGTGCCTGTGGGCAGGTCCCCCACCCCTGCCACACTTGGAGCTGGGTTTGTTTTCGTTGCTGTTGCTTTTTTGGAGACAGAATCTGGCTATGCTGTCCAGGCTGGGACCCAACTTGCAGTCCTCCTGCCTCAGGCTCGTGAGTGCTGGGAGGACAGGTGTGTGTCCATGTCGCAGCATGAGGGGACAGAGGCTGGGAGGGACCTGGGCCTCAGGTGAGGACCTGCGATGCTGTCTGCAGGGTCCAGAGGAAATGAATATGCATGGTGCCTTGCTCGAAAATCAGTACACATTGCCAGAAGGCAGGTGTGAGGGCTCCCGCCTATTCAAGCACTGTGGGAGGCTGAGGGAGGAGGACTGCAAATCAGGAATCCAGCCTGGGCCACTTAGTGAGACCCTGTTTCAAAACTTAAAACAATGAAAATGAAAATTTAAAGAGCTTCTGGAAGGAAACAAGCTCAGTGCGAAGCCTGGGTTCCAATCCAGAGCCTGGGTTGTTCTGCCCCAGAAGGGAAGGGGGGCGGACAGACACATGGACAGTCTTTACCATGGCACGGGCCCTCCGCCTCTGCCTGGGCCTCTCTGAGCCTGTTTCCTCTCACTGCAGGACCAGGAAGGACATGACCCCTCTACCTCCAGGCTGCACCCGGCCACCCGCGTGACTCAGTCCTCCCCCTCATGCCTCCTGAAGCCAAAGTCAGGCCTGGGCCTGGGCTGACCATGGCTCACGGTGACTCAGGCACCGGACCAGCCCCGGCCTCTCCTGATCCAGAGCCTGCATTTCAGACATACACGAGCAGTTCTGTGAATGCTAGCACGCCTCAAATGTTACGTGTGTGGATGACCTGGTGTGAACATGGAACGGGCTCATACTAAAAATACCTCCTCTTCACCTGGGATTCAGAACTGCCAAGCCTGTGTCAGGCCTCCAGGGCGTCTGGAGGGTGAGGCCAGGAGACACTGAGCCTTGTGGGCAAGGAAGGGCTGACACCCAGGACAACAGGAGCAGAAACAGCCTGGCCCCATTTCCAACTTGTTACTGCTGGGTGTGGCAGCACACACCTGAAACCTCAGCACTTGGGTGACTGAGGAAGGAGGACCACAGTAAGCTCAAGACCAGCCTCAACTCCGCATCAAAACCCTGTCTCTAAAAGACAAAAACAATCTAAAACAAAAATCTTATTTTGAGGCAGTCTTCTGTATCACCTGGCTGTCCTTGAACTTGTGATCCTCTTGCCTCAGCTTCCCCAAACAGGTGAGATTACAGGTATGGGCCACCCTGCCTGGCTTATTTATAACTTTTGTGTGTGTGTGTGTGTGTGTGTGTGTGTGTCTTTTTGAGACAGGATCTTGCTATGCAGTTCAGGCTGGCCTTGAATCTTTCCCCAGAGAAAAGCTTGGCCAAAAGTTCGGACATGACACTGCAAGATGCCAGCACAGCACCAAGGGAGGAGGTGCAGCTCTCAGGGGCCCGGGGTACGACACTGCAGCCCAGCAGGAAAACACCAGAGCAAGCGAAGCTCAGAGTGCTCGTGGCTAACTCTGCCCTTTCCGTGTGGTGCTGGGGACTGAGCCCAGGGCTATCAGGCTTAGTGCAGGTGTCTGCCTGGATGGTGTTTGGATGGCACTGACACTGACCCCTGTCGCTTCTGGGCGATGCAGAGCCCTCCCAAGTGCAGGTCCTTGCACATGCAGTGCACAGCAGGAGTAGGCAGAGGGCAACGCCCGGCCGTAAAGGATTCTCCCTGACTGCCCTGACCTCACCTGCAGAATGGCTTCCCTGGACCCTGTCCCTGAACCCTGTCCCTGACCCTCCTGGGCCAGAGTGGGTGGAGTGGGGGGGGGGGGCCCGCGGGTGTCCACGTGTGAAGCCCAGTTCTGGCCCAGCGCTCTCCCCTGAAGGAGGACTCTGGGCATCTAGGTTTGTGTATGCCCAGCACAGGGTCTGCACAGTGACATTGCCCCGGCCACGCACTTCTCAGGCTTTGACCCAGCTGTTAAGCAATGGATGAGGCAGGGCCCGTTAAAGTACTCGTCAGAAAGAAGAAAGAACCTGGCAGCATTACGCATGCTGACAGGAAGCCTCCTGCCACACTTTGTTGCAGAGTGAACTGCAGAAAGCCTGGCGCAATGTGGCCTCCTCTAACTCAAGGGATAAATCCAGCCCCATGCGGGCTGCCCAGGGAGGAGAGAAGGGGAAGGCACTCACCCAGCTGACCACGCTCTGCCATGGCCCAGCTGGGCTGGATGCAGCAGAGACAGTGAATGATGTGTTAAAACTGTGAGGGCTGGGACACAGCTCAGTGGCACAAGCACCTGCCTGGCAAGCGCAAGGTCGATTCCTGGTACAAAGAAAAAAAACTGATGAGGCCACCTGCCCCTCCCTTTGTGCTCTTGTGCTTTGTGGTTTTCTACCACCATGAACTGTTGCCCTGTGCCATGTGCCACCCTGCCTTGGAGCCAGCCAAGTATGGACTAAAACCTCCACAAACTTGCTTGCCGCCCCAGCTGCCATTATCTGAGAGCTGATTACATGGAATCGGTGCTTCTTGGGGTAGTTGTTAGACAGGGTTTCACTGTGTAGTGTAGGCTGGCCTTGAACTCTTATGCAGCCCTGTCTGGCCTCAAACTCATGGAGGTCCTCCTGCCTCAGCCTCCCAAGCACTGAGATTACAGGCTTGTGCCACCACGCTCAGCAGTCAATGCACTGGGCTGTCAGAAGTAAGAAAGACCAGACGCTGTGAGAAGCTGGCCAGACCCAGATCAAGGAGATTAGAAATGAGGGATGGAACAGCAAGGAGAAACAAAGGAAGAACTGGCTTCAGCCACAGAGAAAATGGAGCAGAAAGTGTCTGAGTCCCTTGAAGAGTCAGGCCTCTCAGAAAATCCAGATTCTCCAAATTTAAGTGTGAACATTTTTAGAAGACTGCTTTCTTTCAATATTGAATAAATTAAGGTTCTTACACGCCCCCCCCACAAAAAAGTATGAAGAACAGGAAAGAAGATGGGGGAGGAACAGAGAAAACCCCTGAAAGGCCACTGGAGGCCCTATGCCCAGCCTGTCTGCCTCAACCGCCTGGCACAGCCAGTCGGGGTCGGAAGGGACCAGTTGGGAACTGGGGGCCAGGCTGGTCGGCCCAGGACGGGACCTGCCTTGAACATGGGATGGAGGGACAAGAAGAAATGATACAGGCTGGATTAGGTATGAGACTGTCTCAAGATGTAAAGGTCAAGGAGAGAGATGGCCTGAGGCAGGCAGGATGGTTCGCCTCACACCCAGTCCCTAAAAGCAGGACCTCCAAGATACTGTTACTGTCTGCTTTTGCAATTTTCCCTGTTAAATGATTTTAACTGTTGCTAAACTCAAACTGACAGCTTCCAGAAACTTCCATGAACACACCCTGTAATTTTTGTTCCTCTTTGGTGCTAGGCAAGTGCTCTACCACTGAGCTACACTCCCAGGTCTCTCTGATCTTTCTATGATCTGTAGCAGGGAAATCATATAATGAAGTTTATCAGATGTGTACATAGGAAGCTGAATAGAGTGGAAGATGCCTGTATTCCCAGCTACCTGAGAGGCTGAGGCAGGAGAATTGCAAGTTTGAGGTCAGCCTAGGCAACTCAGCAAGACCTCTCAAAATTTTTTAATAGGGCTGTGGTTGTAGCTCAGTGGCAGAGCATCTGCCTAGTGTCTGCAAGGCCCTGATTTGATCCTCTGTAACCCCTGCTTTACCGAGAGGAGGGAGGCTGAGTGAGGAAAGCGTCAGGCTCTGGGGTTCCAGAGAAGAGGGTTTCCGACCTCAGACTGTTGGCACACTACACTGAAGGGTGTTTAGGGTTCATGGGCCTCTGCTGCCAGCACTGCCCTCCCTCCCAAGGGGTGACAGGCAGATTGGTTCTAGACACTGCCAGTGCCTCTGATGGGCAGAATCACCCTTGGGTGGGGATCACTACCGGGTTTTTTGGTTTGTTGAGACAGGGTTTCACTATGTAGTCAGGTTGACCTTGAACTCATATAGCCCAGGCTGACCTCAAACTCACAGCGATCCTCCTAACTTGGCCTCCTGAGTGCTTAGGATTGCAGGTGTGCACCACCAGGGCCAGCCAGAATCACTGCTTTGAAGCTTAGTCATGGTGTTTCAGCACTTTAGGGTTTTTCTTTTGTTCTTTTTTTTTTTTTTTTTGAGACAAGGTCTCACTTTGAGGGCTGGGGATATAGCTCAAGGGCACAGTGCCTGCCTGGCAAGTGCAAGGTCATGAGTTCAATTCCCAGTACCAAAAAAAAGTCTCACTCTGTAGTGCAGGCTGGCCTTGAACTCACTCTGTAGCCCACGCTGGCTTCCTTGTGGCAATTCTGCCTCAGCCTCCCAAGTGCTTGGATTACAGGCATGTGCCACCACACCCAGTGGGTTGTGGGGATTTTTTTGCATTTTTTCTGGTCCTATTTGGTTGTGACTAATACACTCATTTATTTATTTGTCGATCATTTTGTGAAAATTCTGAGTCTATGTGTTTCACCGAAATCATAAGCTGTGCTCCTTGGCCTTGGGACTCACAGGACAGGGATCTGCACAGATGTAAACAGGGTGCAGAGTCAGCCTAGACTTTCAGCAGGCGTCGCCTCCACTTCCCCCGTAGCTCCCAGTTAAGAAGCCTGCTACACAATTCCACAGCTCTGCACTTTTCTCCCCGACCTGGGCCTGGTCCCCAGCTCCAGCTCTCTGCTCAGCCAGCAGGGCTCTCGGTCCTCCAGGGCCCAGCACCGCTGTCCTGGGTCTCTCCCTCCTGGCCCGTCTGCCACCTCCACCTGCAGCAGGCCCTTGGCCTCGAGCTTTCTGGTTCTTGGCCTCGCTGATCTGCTTCTAGTGGAAAATTTCTGTCCTCAGCCTCTGTGTGGTTCAGAGACGTTAGGGCTAGCTGGAACTAGAGGCCCCTTGCATTCAACAGCCTGCCCTCACCAGCACCCCCTCTAACGCCCTGCCTTGAACGTGGCCGTCAACCGCACCCAGCTGCCCTTGCACGGGCATACGCCAATACTTCGGTTTCCTGGTCTTTCCCAACACACCAGTTTCCAAACCCTACCCATCTGCCCCTCAAAATCGTCCTCGACAGCTCCACAAAAGCTTCCGAAACGAATTTCAGCCTCAATCTCTGTCCCTGTCTCTGAAGCTTTTTAAGTTTTGAGACAGAGACCTAAACCTTGCGACCCTCCTGCCGCAGCCCGCGTGCTGCGACACACGCGTGTGGTGCCCTCTGAGGCAGGGTTTGAATCTCTTGTTTCTCCTCTGGCGCCGAGCTCCTATCTCTTCCCTTCGCCTGCCTCCAGCGCCCGGTGAGCGACCTCAGCGTGGACTTGGCTTGATCCCAGTCCCCACTTCGGCCTTTAAGCAGCAGCCTGTGTTGTTCACCTCCCGCCTCGCAGCTTCCCACCCCTCCAGGCAGCGGCGTGCGGTCCGAGCTGACCAGATGGAACGGAAAGCTAACTGAATAGAAGCAGTCGGCCGGCCCCTGTCCGGTCTGGCTCGGCCGGTCCGGGTGCCTGCGGTGGCTTCGGCTCCCGCGAACTCCCGGGACCTGAAGACCCGAGCAGCGGGAGGCCACACTCACGTGACTAGTCGGTCACGTGACACACTAGCGGAGCAGGGAGCGCGGGCTGTCCCCGCCTTCGCGGAGACGAAGAACCAACAGAATCACGGCGATGCGAGGCTCTGGCCAATGGGCACGAAGTAGGCGGTCCTTCGCGGCCGACCTTAGCCGGGAGGGCGGCGCGGCGGCCCCGGGAGCACGGACGTGGACCCGGACGCTGGTAGGGGCGCGCCGGGGACTGGAGGGAGAGGGCCCTCCGTGCGGAGAGCGCGGGGCTTCTCGCGGGCCGCCCCGCCGTCGGAGGCGCCGCTGACGCCGCGGTGGGGGGTTCCCAGCTCCGGGCCGGGCCCCCGAGACCTGCCCCCTCCCGCCTGTGCCGCCGCTCGGCCTTGGGGAGCCCCTTCCCAGGGGGTGCGGCGCGGGAGTCGGGAGCCTGGAGGCGACCGGCGGGGCCCGGCGCGGCGCTGCGGGTGCTTTGCCCGAGGCCGCGGGCTGGAAGGGCCGGGCAGGAGGGGGCCTGGGCGGCCTCGGGCCGGGAGGGCCCGGGAGGGGCGGAGGAGGGAGAAGCAGTCGCTGTCCTCGCAGCCGCGCGGGAGACCGCGGCGCCTACGGGCCCGAGGCCGTTGCCTTCGGCGGGGCAGTGCTAGGACCGGACCCGGGTGCGAGTGCGGGCAGCCCCGCCCCTTCGCTGGGCCCTCCCGCCTCCGCCCCAGCAGTCCACTCCGGGGCCTGCCCTGGGCGCCGCTCGTCCTGCGCGCCGGCGCCGCTTCCCCTTGACTCGGTGTGGGGCGCGCTCCGCGCGTCAGCACCGGAGGTTCGGGAGCCCCCTGCACAGTGAGGTCCCGTGTACCTGCCCCGCCCCAGCCCAGGCACTCTGATGACTGCGCCCCAAGTTAGGGCGGCGACCGACCCCCTTGCTGCGTCCTCCCCCTGGGGAGGTGGCGGGCCAGCGGGGCAGGGGTCCTCACAGGGAAGTGAGCCTGGTTCCCTCTGACTCAGGAGCTGCCCTGGGGGTGCGAGGTTTCCACGTGGGGCTGAGTTTCCTTTCCAAGCTGGGGGAGAGGAAGTCAGGCCGCAGTGCCCTCCGAAAGCGGGAGGGAGCTTGTGGGCAGGCAGTGACTGACCGCTGCGAAGGCAGCCCGGCCCTTCCTGGTCACTGTGCTTCCTCAGCGCTTTGCCAATCCCATGGTTTCCTGTGCAGCTGCATGACCGCCCCTTCCTCAGGGGTCAGGGGAGAGCCCAGAGCAGGCCAGGAGGCCGCTGGGGGCAGCAGCGCTACCTGGGAGGAGGACTCCCTGCCCGCACCCGCCCTGTCCTCCCCTGAGGCTGCTGGGGCTTCACTCTGCCTCCAGAGGTGGTGGAGGTGGCCCGCGTCTCCACGGAGGGGCCACAAGACCACGCTCCGGAGCCCACATCCACCGCCAGCCCTAGAGACGCCGGGGTGGTACGGTGCGGGGGGCGCAGACCCACCAGGGCTCGTGGCGTGCCCGTGCGGCGTCAGTGTGCAGTACTCACCTTCCTGCTGACCCCAGGATACAGCGGGGCGGCTCGCGGCCCGGCGGCTGGGCCTCAGCTGCGTGCCACACCCCTTGGCGTTACAGACAGACCATGTGGGTCCTAGTGGGCTGGGCTGCCCTGGTGGCGGGGCTGGTGGCTGGAACACGGTGCCCAGATGGCCAGGTCTGCCCGGTGGCCTGCTGCCCAGATCTCGGAGGGGCCAGCTACAGCTGCTGTGACCCAGGAGTGGTGAGTCCTACAGCCCAGTGAGCCTGGCTTCAGGGTGGCCTGGGAGGCGGCTGGGAGCCTGGTTGAACCCCCTTCTCTGCCAGGACACACGGCTCCCAGCCCTGAGTGGGCACCTGGGGAGCCCTTGCCAGAGCCCAGCCCACTGCTCCACTGGCCACTCCTGTGTCCTCACCGCCTCAGGGACCTCTGCTTGTTGCCCATTCTCACAGGTGAGGTGCCAGGGCTGCTGGGGGCTTAGATCTATCCCCACCTGGCCTGTAGCCCCCCCAGCACAGGGTCCTCGCCCACACAGGCTTCTGTGCCACACAGGCCCTGGCATGTGGGGATAGTCGTCACTGCTGTCCCCGTGGCTCCTACTGCAGCCCTGACGGGCAGACCTGCATCCAGAGACCAGGTGTGGCCAGGGGGTGGCGGGAGGGCGAGGGCGCCCAGTGCTGTGTGGCCTGGACCCTGGCCCTTTTGCCCATGTGGTACCTGTGCTGAGCGCCTCCCAGTGGGGGCCAGATGGACACAGGCTCAGCTGCTGTGGGTGGGAGAGGCTTTGTGGCTGCTGATCCCTACTTTGGTGGGTGCGCTATGGCATCTTTACAGCCAGGGACTGGCTCGTGGGGAGTGTGGGTAGGGGGTCGCGGCGAGCTCTGGTGGCTGGGAACACTGTTGGTGACATCCTGATCATCCCTGTGTGCAGGTGACCACGTACTGGGTGCTGTCCAGTGCCCAGGAGGCCAGCTGGAGTGCCCGGACTCCTCTACATGCTGCCCCATGCTGGACGGCTCCTGGGGGTGCTGCCCCATGCCCCAGGTATGGCTGAAGCTGGGGGATGGGGGGGCAGGCAGGGCCAGGGTGGCTTAGGACCGGCTCTTCCCAGGCCTCCTGCTGTGAAGACAGGGTGCACTGCTGCCCCCACGGGGCCACCTGCGACTTGGCGCACATCCGCTGCATCACACCTGTGGGCACCCAGCCCCTGGCCAGGAAGGTCCCCGCCCAGAGGACAGATCGGACAGGTGCCGAGGGGCTGCGTGTCAGGCTGGGCGCAGTCCTGTCCCCTGCCCCTCTTCCCACCTCAGTTCTGTGCCCTGACGCGCGGTCCCAGTGCCCGGATGACACCACTTGCTGCAAGCTGCCCAGCGGGCAGTACGGCTGCTGCCCAATGCCCAGTGTGAGTGTGGGTGGAGCTGCCCTGGCTGGGTCGCGGGACCTGTGCTCCTGCTGCACCATCGCCAAGCCCACTGTCCCCACCCAGGCTGTCTGCTGCCCCGACCACCTGCACTGCTGCCCCCAGGACACAGCATGTGACCTGCAGCAGGGCAGGTGCCTGTCCCAGGACAAAGCCACAGCCCTGCTCACCAAGCTCCCTGTGCAGACAGGTAGTAGTGACCCAGACCCACCACTTGCACCATCTGGCTCTCCTAGGCGATGTGGGGTGGTACTGAGGGGCACCCAGCACCAGGTGGGCCCCTCCCTCCCCCACACTACCTGGCTCAGAATGGCTGCAGGTTGGCACACACAGGTCCATTCTCAAGGGGAGCAGCCTGGGGCCCCCAGAGCCGCTGCAGCGTGGCCTCTGTCTGCCCACAGTGCGGGATGTGGAGTGTGACCAGGAGGTGAGCTGCCCGGATGGCCATACGTGCTGCCGCCTGCAGTCGGGCGCCTGGGGCTGTTGCCCTTTCCCGAAGGTACCCATGGCCTGGGTGGCGGGTGGCGGTGGGCAGTCAGCAAGGCCTGTGCCCACTGTCCTCTGTCCCCAAGGCTGTGTGCTGTGAGGACCACATCCACTGCTGCCCGGAAGGGTTCAGGTGCCACACTGAGAAGGGCACGTGTGAGCAGGGGCTGCTCCAGGGACCCTGGGCACTGAAGATCCCGGCCCATGCCAGCCCCCTGGAGAGCGATGTCTTCTGTGACGACGTCACCAGCTGTCCTGCTGGCAACACCTGCTGCCGTCTCGCTTCTGGGGAGTGGGGCTGCTGTCCCACCCCAGAGGTGTGTGGGGAGAGGGGTGGGGCGGGGGTGCCCTGGGGCATGGGTCTTGCCTAGTGGCACCAGCTTTGATGACTGAGCCAGGGCTGTGAGCCAGACATACTGCACCCCTTTCTGCCTACCCAGGCTGTCTGCTGTGCCGACCACAAGCACTGCTGTCCCCAGGGTTATTCATGCGTGGCTGAGGGGCACTGCCAGGTGGGGGACAGGCTGATACCTGGACTGGAGAAGATGGCTGCTCACCTGGTGTCCTTGCCCCATGTGGGCGACATTGGCTGCGACCAACACACCAGCTGCCCAGTTGGCCAGACCTGCTGCCCCAGCCTGGGTGGGGGCTGGGCCTGCTGCCAGCTGCCCCATGTGAGCACCCCGCCTGCCAGTAGGAGGAGGGACCCCTGCTGGGCAGCCACACAGATGTGACCTGCTGCCTCCCCCAGGCCGTGTGCTGTGAGGACCGCAGGCACTGCTGCCCAGCAGGCTACACGTGCAACGTGAAGGCCCGATCCTGTGAGAAGCTGGTGGATGGCACCCACCCTGCCACCCTCCTGGCCCTGGGCTCCTCCGGAAGGATGTTGGATGTGGCATGCGGGGATGGACACTTCTGCCATGATGACCAGACCTGCTGTCGAGATAGCCGGGGCGGCTGGGCCTGCTGCCCCTTCCACCAGGTCAGTGTCACCCAGCCTGGGCCCAGGGATGAGGAGCCAGGCCCCCCTCAGCCAACCCTGTCCCCCACCCAGGGCGTGTGCTGCATGGACGGGCGCCACTGCTGCCCTGTGGGCTTCCGCTGCGGGAGCAAGGGGACCAGGTGCATCCGAAGGAAGACCCTGCCACGCTGGGACAGCCCTCTGCGGGAGCCTGCTCCCAGACTGCTGCTGTGAGGGGCTGGGGACTGGCACCTAGCCCTGGGGACCTGCCGCTCAGGCTCTCCTAGCCCCTTTCTGAACCCACTGAGCACCCCTGTCCAGGGGTGGGACCTCGTTCTCTGCCCCCCCCCACGGGTGTGTGTGTGGCAGAAGCCACCTCACAAGCTGCCACGCGCCCGACCCGTTGGCCTGGTGCTGCTCCCCGCAGTGTGCGTGCGAAGTGTGTGTGCTCCAGTAAAGTCTGTGCACTTCCTGCCCGTGTCTGACCAGGGCTCCTCGCCACTCCACAGAAAGACACGCGTGCGACCCTCACCGCCTTTGTATTTGCTGCCGCCCTCCACCCATCCCATGGCCCAGTCCCCGCGCTGCCCCGCCACACAGCCCTGTGACCTCCCAGCCCAGGGCGGCCCTGTCAGCAGACAGCATGCCCTCCCCTCCTTGGGACCCCAGGTCGCCCTCCTGCGTCCCCCCAGCCCTCCTCCCTGGTGCTGCCTGGCCCGGGCCCGTGGGATTTCCCAGCCCGGCGGGTTCAGGACCCCTCAGCTACTTGACGTTGAACACCATAAGCGGCCGCTCCTCGCGCCGCTGCCAGGGGCTCTTCTTGTCGCCCGCGTCATCGCCGGTGTCGGTGCCCAGCTCGTCCTCAGGGCTGGTGAGCGAGTCGCGCCGCAGCTCGCTCACGCTGCTGCGGGAGCTGTCTGCGCGGCTGCGGCCCCGGCCCCTAGGTACCGTGGCCGTGCGGCCCTCGGGCGCCGCCACCTCATCCAGCAGCGGTGTTAGCGAGTTGTCCTCGGGTGAGCACAGCCCCGTTCGGCTCTCGCTGCTGCTGGGCTCCGTGTCCTCGCCTAGTGCCAGGCGTGGGGGCGCGGGCGGGCGCTCCTCTCTCGCTGGGCGGCGGGGACGCGCGGGCCTGGCCTCGTGCGTGTCCACGCCCTGGTCAGGGCCGGAGTCCGCGCGCGCGCCGCCCTGCAGATCGATGTAGGAGTGGCGCACCTGCGCGTTGCAGCGCCCGTCCAGAGACACGAACCAGGCGCGCGGCGGCGGGCGCACTCCCAGCTCACGCAGCTGCTGCTCCGTCAGCGCCTGCAGCTCGCCGTTAAGCTGCGCCACGGCCGACTCGTCAAGCAGCACCGGGATGGTCACGGGCGCTGCGGGGCCGGGCGCAGGCAGGGCGCGCGCAGGCTCGGGAGCGGGGAAGGCTCGCGCAGCGCCCTCGGGTGCAGCGGGCTCTGAGCCCCCTGCGGCGGCCCCAGCCTCTGCGCCCAGGCGCACGTATCGTGCGGGGATGACGAGCGTGGGCAGCACGCCACGGTACACACTGTCCGGCAGGGCGTCGAGCGCGCCACACAAAAGCAGCGGCCCAGCCGCACCCAGGGACGGGGGGCGCACGGCAGGGTCGGCTGCGGGTGGGAACTCGGGGCCCCTGCCGTCCGCTGCGCCTGGGGGACCCACGGGGCGCTCGAAGGGCGGTGGTGAGGGTGGCTCGCGGGTGAAGGCGGCAGCCCCCGGGGGCGCACGCCTGGGCTCCTCGGGCGCGGGCTCCTCAGCGCTGCGCACGCCTCGGAGCGCAGCCCCGTCTGCCCCGCGCGCCCCCGGGGGCTCCACAGCTCGGCCGGAGGGGCGTGCCTTGGCGCGGAAGAAGTCGTCCCGGGAGGCGGTCAGGTCACGCGTGCTAGAGAAGGCGGAGTGCAGGAGGCCTGGAGGCGGGGCCTCAGGATCCCCGGAGGACGAGGGCTCCAGGGGCCCAGCGCAGATGAGGTGCAGCTGGGACATCGAGGTAGCCTGGTCCCTCCTGGCGCTGTCCCCGGGCCCCGAGAGCGGCAGCTTGCGGTGCTGCTGCTGCTGCCTAGGCTTCAGGCAGCGCCTCCTGCAAGGGGAGTCTGGCGTCAGCGCCCCAGGCCAGGGGTGCGGCAAGAGCGCGCATCCCGCCCGCGCCCACTCACCGGCAGTAGTAGATGAGCAGACACAGCAGGGTGAGCACGAGCAGCGCCAGCGCGGCCAGGATGGTGAGCAGGAACACGGTGTGGTAGGCGCCGAAGTCCGCGATGCCCGCCGCGATGGTGACCAGCCCTGCGCAGGCCGAGGTCAGGTCCCGACGCCCCGCGCCCCGCCCCCCCTCCCGCGCTCCGCCACTCACCAGCCGCGGGCGAGGCCACCGCGGCAGCCCAGTAGCCCAGCTGCGGGGAGGCAAAGGTCCAGTAGAGCTGGCGGCCCTCCCTGCGGATCACGCCGGTGCCGTTGCGGACCCAGAGTCCTGGCGAGGAGGGGGCGTCAGCGTGCAGTCAGGCCCGGCCGCCCCACGCCCTCCCGCCAACCCTGCACTCACCGCTCTTGGAGTCGAACCTCCAGGCCGGGACGCCAGTGCCCACAGCCAGGGCGCGCGGCTCGGCGGGTAGCGGCAGCGCCAGATGCGCAGGCCCCGCGAGCGGCACCTCGGAGCCATTGCCCGCCAGGAGCTGTACGCTCACGGCCGCCAGCGGCGCCAGCTCCAGCCAGGACCCATTACCTGAGGGGAAGGCGCGGGTGAGCGTGGCCCGCGACAGGACCTCCCGCCCCCGCCCGGCCTACCTGCGCCGGGCGCCTCAGTGCCCAAGAAGGCTGGGAAGGCGCGCAGTTCCTGCGCTGTGCTGGCCGGCGTGAGAGAGGCCCATAGCTGGCTGTAGGTGGCGCTGGGCGGCAGGCGCGCGGCCCGGCGCTGGAACTGCACCCAGGGCTGTGAGCGAGCACCTGCAGAGACAGGGCAGGCGTGGGAAGTGGGGCCCTGGGGACACCGGGCGGCCGCAGAAGTTGGCTAGGAAGGGGTGTGGCCCTAATGGTGACGGTAACACCGTTTCCTTGTGAGCGATGCATAAAGGGTGCTCAGGTCCTTGACCAGTCCCGTGGCAGACACTGGCCTGGGTCCCGGCTGAAAGGAAAGCCACATGGACCCCCGTCCTGGTCCCCACCAGGGCAGCGCTGTCCTCTTGCAAGAGGACTCTGATGGGCTCTTTGTACCTGGACACTCGAGCTGGTCAGCACTGGAAATGTCACCATTGTGACTAAAGAACTGGACTGGATTGTTAATGATTTAATTAATTTTAATTGAAACTATCCCAGTTTAAGAAGACACAGGATGCTTCTGCGGTGAAAGCCAGGGTGTGGGTGCACGTGTACGCATGTGCATACTGGGCACAGGGCACAGGAACAGGATTTGGGGCATGATGGCCAAGGGTCACGTTTATTAAGTTTTAGAGTATGCTGAGCCGTTTCACACAGGCCACCCTCAGTCACCCCTGGGAGGCCACACACTGCCGGGCGGTGCCCAAGTGGCCAGGCCGGCTTCTCAGAAGCAGAGATGCAGGATTTCAGTAGTTGGCCCAAGGCTACCACCCTAGAGGGGACTGACGCTTGGCTGGGGGCAGCGTGACACTCACCCTTCCCTCCTGCCACCCTTGCACAGGGCCTGCCAGGACTGACACAAGGAACCCAAGGCCTACAGGCCCCCAGCCGCTGGGCTGTAGCCGAAGAGGGGAGGGCTCCTTACTGCGGCAGCCCCACTCCAGGGCCTGTATGTGAATTCCTCCCTCATGTCCTGGTGGCCATCGAAACACCAAGTCTATGTGGACTGCTGAGGAGCAGGCAGCTGGGGGAGGGGCTCGGAAGGGGGTGTCCCCAGGGACAGAGGCCTTCACTGAACAGCTCTGGGCCAGCTCTTTACAGGACACCCTTGCTGTGATTTCACCCCTGCCTTGATCTGGTGATGCAGAATCTGCTCTTTTGCACCTGACGCTCAGACAAAGGGAGACGAGACGGCAGGTGATACTCAGGGTGCCCAGCCACAGCCTCAGGAGAGTGGGGACCCATGGGGCGCAGGGAGGTGGCCTTACCCGGGGAGCCGAGCAGGATGTGCACCAGGTCCTCATAGAGGATGAGGGTGGCCGGCCGCTCCGGGAGCAGATACAGGCTGACAGATGCATACACTGCGGGGGCGGGGAGTCAGCTCCAGTGCAGGGCAGGCCCCGGCTCCCTCAGACGCCATCCCAGCCCTGCAGCAGCTGCCCGGAAGCCCCACCCCCCAGAGGCTATTTTGGGAAGGGGCTGATGGAGGGCCAGCTGCTGCCCCGGCCCCACACTCACAGGGCAGCTTGTCCACCCGCCAGGGCACTGAGTTGGTGAGGAAGCCGGGGCGGGCAGCAGTGACCAGTACCCAGGTGCCCAGGCGGTAACTGAGCGGCAAGGTGGCTATGCCTTCAGAGTCCGTGGTACCGGCAGCCAGCAGCGTGCGATTCCCAAACACATCCACTGAGGCCCGGGCCAGGGGCAGCAGCTCCCCGCTCACATACACCTGTACCTTGATCAGGATTTCTGTGGACGAGACGGGGCACCCAGAGGAGGGGGGTGTTGGTGGGGAGAGTGTTCTGGGTCAGTGGCACGGCACGAGTGTTACAGTACGACAGGTGGAATCCAGGTCCTCACACTGTACCACGCCTGCAGCCCTTTTTAAAATTTTGAGATGGAGCCAGGCATGGTGGCACATGCTTGTAATCTCAGCACTCAGGAGGCTGAGGCAGGCAGATCATTGCGAGTTTGAGCCTAGTCTACAAAGTGAGCTCAGGCCAGTCTGAACTGCATAGTGAGATCCTGTCTCAAAAACACAAAAAATAAATAAATAAAATAAAAATAAAACTTTGAGACAAGATCTCACTAAGTTGTCCAGGTGAGACTCAAACTTGTAAGCCTCTCGCCTCAGTCTCCAAAGTATTGGGGATTACAGGTGTGCACCGCCACACCCAGCCAGAGGACATATTGTAATAAGAGGCCAGCATTTATTTATGTATTTGCACCGGGCAGGGTGGTGCATGTCTCAAAAAGACAAAAAAAATATATATATATATATACATATATATATATATATATATTTATGTATTTGCTTTCAGTGCTGGGAATCGAACCTACGACCTCAAGTCAAGCTCCACAAGCTCAACCTGAGCTGCACCCCCTGCCAAACCTGCATTCTTGGGGTGTTCATCCGAGTCTCCTTGCAGCCCAAAGAGACGGGAGTTGCTCGGCTGCTTCTCCATATTAACGCAGGCACGAGTTCGAATTTAACATTTCCAGCCTGGGCTGTGGCTAGGCCCAATGGCACTGCAGAGGTGCATCTCACAGTGAGTGAGGTACCGGCCCATTTCACAGTCAAGCCTCAGAGTTTAGGTCACTGCGTTGGTTACCAGGAGGCCTGGGATCTGAACCTGGCTGTCTGCCTGAGGATATAACTCAGCCACTTGACCCTAGAAGGTCCATTTCTGAAGGGAGAGCATGGAAGAGAAGGCTGAGTCAGCAAAATACGGGGAGAACACGGTACCTGCACAGAACTCAGGGTGGAGCAAGGCAGGCTGGGATGTGGCTCAGTGGTAGAGCTCTTGCCTTGCATGCACGAAGCCCTGGGTTTGACCCCCAGCACCACAAAAAATACTGAGCAGTGTAGATGGATGGATGCTGGGTCTCAGAAAGGAAACTGAGGCAGAGACACTGAGGAAGTGTCCCTCCCCCCATCCTTTCCCAGAGGCCTCTCCTGGACCCATCCCTCTATTCAGGGCTGGCCAGTGGCCACCAGTCACCAGGACAACATCTTGTCCTCCCGGATCAGCCCTGAGCTGGGGCCCCAGAATGGCACGGCATCTGGGGGGACCCCGAGCCAGGTGCCTAGGGTGCAGGGCACAGGCTGGCTCTTCAGCTGTCCTGGGCTCTTGGCTGAGGCCTGAGTGTGCCCACAGGGTCTGCGGCTTGCTGACCTTGCCTAGCCGCCCTGCCCCTCAGTTTGCCCAGCCCGATACCAGGCCTCACCCACTTAGTTGCTGATGCCACAGGGCCGTGGCTGGTGGGGAGGCTGGGTGCTGGCGGATTCTCCAGAGTCTGCACTGAGCAGAGCTTGGGGAGCCTCTCCGTGGGGCCCGTGCTGCCAGCGACAGGTGTCTCAGCTGCCATCCACGACAGGGCCACACCTGCCCCCGGCATCTACCCAGCTGTTCAAACCCACCGCCCTCTGCCGTCCTGCGGAGCCTGCTTCTGGGGGCGGGGACCACAGCCCCCCGAAGGAATTCTGGGAAGCTGGCCCTGGAAGGGCCTGGTCACCTGGCCCTGCCTGGCATGGAGCAGCTGGACAAAGCAGCTGGGAAAGGGAGACCCAGGGTCCGACATAGGTCACGGAGGGAAGGCATGGGGCCCAGAGAGGGGACAGGTACAGCCCAGGGCGGCGGCAGCACCTGCAGGCCTCGCCTGCCCCTCGCCGGGCTCCCCCGGGCCCTGCGGAGCCCCCACCTGGCTAAGTCCAGCAGCCGCAGCGCCCTGAAGGAAGCTTTCCCACCCCCGCGCCTCCTGCCGTGCAGCGCAGGGGAGACTGAGGCCGGGAGAGCCTTACCCAGTCCCCAGAGCCTGACCCACCAAGCATCCGCCTCGTTGCAGGCGGAAATCCGACCTCCTCCCTCCGCCCGAATCCCGCTTCCCAGCAGACGCCCCGAGCCTTTCCCGCCCGCCAGGGGTGGGGCGCAGGGGTGCAGAGGGAGCCGCGCCCCGCCCCCACCCACGCCCACCTGGCCGGGCCTCCAGCTGGGCGACTGCAGGGAGGGGCGCTCGAGGGGGGCAGCCGGCACCTGCTCCGCGCCCTGGCCTCGAGCGGGACCCGGCGCCGCCGCCCCCGCCGCAGGCAGACCCCGCTCCGGGTCCGGGCGGCACGCATCGCCCCGCGCCCCCGCGCGTCCCCGTCCCCGCCGCGCCTCCGGCCTGGGCGGGGGTCCTCCAGACAATGGCGCGGGGCGGCGCCGCGCGGACCGTGGGGAGAGCAGCAGCCGCGGCAGCGCCAAGCGCGGGCCCCGCCGCGGTCCCCAGGCCCCAGGCCGCGCCGCCCTCAGCCCCGCGCCCTCCGCCGCCGCCCGCGTGGCGACCACTCACCCTGCGAGCGCCCGGGGGCCCTCGCCGCGCCGCCCAGCAGCAGGCCCAGCACGGGCAGCAGCCGCACCAGGGAGCCGGGGCCGCGGGGCGGCGGCATCGCGGGTTGCCCGCCTCGCCCAGGGCCCGCCCGGCCCGGCCAGGCCCGCGCCGGCTCCCGCCCGCCGCCGCCGCGCTGATCTGCGCCGCCGCGCCCCCTGCAGGCGGAGCCCCGCAGGGCAACGGCGGCCCGCGCCCCGCCTCCGGTGACGCCACCGCTGCCCCGCCCCCAGCGACACCGCCCCGCCCGCGTGCCAGATTCTGGCTTCGGGACCCCCACTCCCGCGCAGTCGGGGAGGGGCGGGGCTCTGCTGCCGCTTCAAGGGGCAGCGCCTCGGTGCCCCCTACTTTCCCCCGCGGGACCCCAGCCTCCAGCGTCGGTGGCCCGCAGGAATCTCTCCTTCCTCGGTTCGAAGCCTACAGTGGGGGCCTGACTCCATCTTCCGGATCAGCGCGCCACCCCAGAAGGCACCGCAGCGCACTCTTGGCCGTTCTCTGCGGCAGTGTTTTGCCTTTGAGCGAACAGGCCTTCACCCCGAGACCCTCCTGGCTAGGCCCATGGCTTGGAGACCCCGGGTTCAAAGGGACCCCATAATGGGCACAGAGCAAAACCATCAGTTGCTCTCTCTCTTCCTTTTATTTTTTTAATTTTTACTTATTTTGAGACAGGGTGTCATTACGTAGCCCAGGCTGACCTGGAATCTGCCAAGATTCCTCCTGCCCCAGCCTCCCGAGTGCAGGGTTCACGCACATGTGCCACCACACCTGGATTCTATTTCACAGAAATTTCCAGGGAGGCCGATGTCCCAGTGCTATCCTTATGTAACAACTTTTGAGAACCCTGGCACAGGATTTACACTTATCTTTAGTGAATTTAACTTTCTTGGTTTCAGCCCAACTTTCCAATCTGTCAGGCTGCCTGCAATCAGCACAGCCACCCATGGTGTTGGCACTGTCTCCTCCAGCCAGCAGCCGTCTGCAGGGGAAGAGCCTGTCTGGGCCTGGGAGCAAGGGACTCCTGCACCCCAAACCTGCAGCGCTCTCCCTCAGCCTTAGCAGAGGGTGTGGGTCCCAGCCCAAGACTCTGGCCTAGTCACACCTCTGTTCTGTCGGTAAAGATCGATGCTTCCTGGACCCAAGAAGCGGTCAGGGCCTCTAAGTGTGAGGACCAGCCTGTGGGACTCTGGCTGGCATTTGGTGACTGGTTCCATCACCAACTGGAAACCCGCCCTGGCCGGAACTTGCTGTGCACGGGCGGCAAGGACACTTTTAGAATCTCCCGCTTACCCCTGTGGCTGAAGTTGAGCATCGCCACTGGCGCGAGGCCAGACTGTCCTTCTATGGCATCTCTGCCCCCAGCATCGAGGGCAGAGTCCACCCAGGCCAAAAGGCGCACCCCAGTGCCCCTGACCTATCTCCCGCACGCCCTGGCCACCAGCTCCCATCCTGGCCCAGTCTCTGGCTGCTCTTTCCCTCTCTTGTATGGGCCCCCGGGCTGTGTGGTCAGTGCCCACCCCCACCCCACCCCACTCCCGTACTTTTACTCAGGACACAGAGCTTTTACATCTTGGTTTATTTTTTCTGCCCTTGAATGCAGGTTTCAGGAGGGAAGGGACTTGGCATTGCTCACCACTGCCTCTGGGCACTGGGGCAAATCCAGGCACCAGGAGCCCGGTGCCCCGAGCACTCTGTGAGGCTGAGCCAGGAGGATCACATCAAGTTTGAGCCCAGGGCCACTTTGTCACTCAGGGAGACATTGTCTCAAAATAAAAATAAAGAGGGAGCTGGAAGTGCAGGTCCGTGGAAGGCCCTGAGTTCAGTCCCCACTACTGAGAAAAAAATTATGGAACACACAAATCAATGAACCCCTCAGCACTTGGGAACCTCACCACGTCTGTCCCCAATTCCAGTAACTTCAGCAGTAGGGCTGCGGGCCACTCCTCGCCCCCATCCTAACAGAAGACCCTCTGGGTGGGGGAGAAGGAACAGCGGGGAGTCGGGGTGGGGTCACTTGCTACCCCAGCCTCTTCCTGTCCCCCGACACGGCTGTAACGGCCTTTGGGGAGGTAAGGCAAGGCAGAGAAGGGCACACTTTTCAACCCTCGGACCGCCGAGAAATCTATGCCTCATAACCATGAGTTTTGGGAGTCCAGGGCCTCACTCTGTATCCCGCACTGGCCTCGAACCCACAACCTCCTGCCTCTGTCTCCGGAGGGCTGGGATTGGAGGCACATGGTCAACTCTTCTCCCAGGACCACCCCCAGCTCTGTACCCAGGACAGTAGTTTACATCTTTGCCCTGGCACAGACCCTCTGCTCAAACTCCCGTGACCCCCAGCCCCTCTCCCGTCTGACCCGAAGAACAAGCACACCCCAGGTGCCGAGGGGGCAGGGCGGGCCCGTCACTCCTCCTCTTCGCCTTGGTCCAGGCGGGGCCAGGTCCGCTTGAAGAAGCCCACCTGGTGCACAGGGCCGGGGTTAGGATCGGGGCGGGCCCGGGTCCGCGCCTCTGTGCGTCCCGCCAGCCGCTGAGGCCCGGGGCGCGTCCCGAAGAGCGGGAACTGGCGCTCGCGCCCCTCCGCGTCCCGGCCTCGGGCGCCTGTGTGACGAGGGCCGGGCAGAACCTTCTCCCCGACCGCTCCTTACACCCTGACCGCGGCTCAAGGTGCACGACGCCCCGGCAGGATGAAGCCGCGGCAGGATGCGCCCGCCGCTCCCGGGCAGGCCAGGGTGGCCCGAAGACCCCAGGGGAAGGCGGGACCCGCCCGCATCGGCCTCACCTTCCACATGGCCAGCACCAGCAGCGTGAGCAGCAGCAGGCCGCCCAGCGCGCCCACCAGCACCCACCAGCTGGGCACGGCGCGCTCCTCCAGGGCGCGCAGCAGCTGCGTCCGCACCTGGGGGTGCGAGGGGCCTCGGTCAGGAGCCAGCCTCGGGAGCCTCGGGGTCCCCCACCCGCAGGCCCGCCCGGCCGCTCACCACGGCCTCTCCGCTCGGCAGGCTGAGCACCGGCACCGCGTACGGCAGCGACGAGACGTTGAACCACGCGCGAGACTGCAGCACAGTCGGCTCCGGCGGCCCCTGCTGGGCGGCGAGGGTCACTCCCGAGTTGCTGTGGCCGGGCGGAGCCCCGCCCACTAGAGGCCACGCCCGCAAAGCCCCACCTCTTCACCGCCCGAAGTCCCGCCCCACACAAAGCTCCGGCCTTCCAGACTCAGAAGCCGCGCCCCTCGGCAACTGCCTCGGCCTCCCGCCACCCCCACCTAGAGGAGGCGGGGCGGCCACACCGTGGTCAGCACAGTGACCATGGCCCGCTGCCGGCGCGCCATCTCCTGCAGCTCACACTGCACCACCGTGCAGGGCGCTGAGTCGCAGCTCTGAAGAGACAGCCATCAGGGTCGTCAGTCGCCAGCCCACCCCAACCGGCACCCCACAGCCTGGGACCCTCGCGTGCAGCCCCTGAGAAGCCGGGTGAGGCTGGGAGCCGCCCGTGGGCCAGCCACGCCTGCGTGTGCATTTGCGGGGACCAGGACGGCCATCCCCGTACCCAGGGAGGCCCGCCCGAGCCGGTCTCACCACCAGCACCGGCTGCCTGGGACCGGCCTGCCTGCGCTCCCGCTGGTGATGCGCCTCAGGAGTGACCCTGCCGGCCAAGGGCGGCCTCCGGTCCAGCTGCGGGAGGGAGCTGCGGTCAGTCCCGTCCCAGCCTGCCTTTCCCCACACCCGCCCTGCCCTGGTCGCTGCCCTCACCTTGAGGGGATTGGGCGAGGGCTCTGGGGAACACTGCAGGCCGCCCTGGGGCTGCATGTGTAGGATGTAGAGCAGGTCAGAAGCCCGAGACTGCCGGGGCAGGTGCACGCCCAGGCGCAGGCCGTGCACAGCTTCAGGACCTCTGTTGTGGAGCTGGGAGGCAGTGACCCCAGGGGACAGGCGGCTCAGCCCTGAGACCCCTGGGCCCCGGGACCCCTTGCTGACTGGGACGCAGGGGTCTCCCTACCTCATAGGTGTGCTCCACCCTGGGGCCCGAGCTGTCCAAGCCGCCCTGTTCCTTGTCCCCTTCTACTGACACCACCGGCGAGGCTGGAAAGGAGTTCCTGGAGGGACCAACACCCAAGAGGCTGGACCTCAGGCCCAGAAGTTGTCTGTCCCACCTCCTGTGGGTGCTGCATCCCTCCTTCCCTGGGCCGCAGAGCCCCCTGGGCTGCAGGGCCACCTGCCCCCTCTTACCTGGCCCCTCACTCACCCCCAGAGGTCCACCCTGGCCTCGGCGTGCACAGGCACCTGCAGCAGCACGGCCTGGCTGTTTGGGTTCTGGCTGTTCTTGCTGGGAGGGAGGGAGGAAGGTGGGGTTCAGCCAGGCAGCCAGAGTGTGCTTAGGGGCCTTGGGGCTGGCCCGGAGGATCCCAGGTGCTGGGGAAGCCGGCATGGCAAGGCTGGAGGGAGAGCAGGCCATGGATAGCTCTGTGCGGCGGGCGGAACGTCCCAGGGCAGTACCTCCTGATCTGCAGCCGGAAGGACATGGCCTGGCTGGCCTGCTCCAGGTCCCCCATGCTCACCCACAGGGTGAGCCTTATCTGGGGAGGAGAGGTTCGGGGTCACTGCCTGCCAGCGTGGCCTTCAGCTGCCCTGCTGTGATCCTGATTTCGATCATGACCCTCTTGTCGCCATCCCCCTTCCTGTCTCCCTCCCTTGCAGTACAAGGGACTGAACCAGGGCCTCTGCGCTGAGCTCAATCTCCAGCCTTTTTAAACTTTAACACTGGGTCTCACTAAGTTGCTAAGCTGCCAAGGTTGGGCTCTAATTGTGATCCTCCTGCCTCAGCTTCCCAGAGTGCTGGGAGGACAGGCATGCACCCCCGGGCTTGCCTGCCTCGTCTTATCTCCATTTCACTCATCAGCCCACTGGGACGGGGAGGCCCCCATCGGGGAACGTGCGGCTGCCCTCCTCCGGCCGCGCCATCCCCCAGCGGCTGTACCTGCTCACGCCTCCGAGGTCTCACCCTGGCGTCTTTCCCCATGGGGTTGCTGAGCTCACACAGTGCCACCCTGCTCTCGTTCTTCTTCTGGTTGCAGACGAACCTCTCCGAGCCCTTGGGGAGTAGCCAGAGGCATGCTAAGTCCCAGGGCCCGGGGCAGAGGGGGCTTCCTGGGCAAGACCTTATGGGCTGCGTGTCTGCTGCCTGTACTGTTATTGCCTGAGATGAGGTCTTCCTATGTGCCCCAGGCTGGCCCTGAATTCCTGGGCTCAAAATGATCCTCCTGCTTCAGCATCCTGAGACTAAGCCTGTTCCATTACACTGGCATAACTTTTCATTTTGGAAATAGAAACAGAAAACAATGGTGTGACCCATTGCTATAAAATACAACAGAAAGACAGGAAGTAATGCTATATAAGCGCCTGCCAATGCCTCAGTAATGTCTGGAAGGTCAGCCAGCTGGCGTTCAGGGAACTACGGACATTTCGGTGAGCTGGGGGGGGCACAGCCTGCCCTGGGCCTCACTGGAACGTTGCTGAGTGCCCGCACACAGTGGGCGCCTGGGGGCAGCTGCACGGTCAGCTTCGCCTCATGGGCCCCTTCGCCCTCTTGGCTGTGGCCACATGCAGCTCCAGCAGGTTCTCAGCCCCGATGAGCGGAGGGGTGCCCACCATGGAGGAAGGAGCAGGCTGAGAGGAGCAGCACAGAGGGGCAGAGTGGGCAGCAGGGCATGGGCTGCCAGGGCAGGTGGGGCAGTAGGGTCCCCTCACACAGTGGCGCTGAGCTGCAGCTGGGGCACACACAGGCTGTCCTCCCCACGGTCCAGGATGATGCGGGTCTGGAGGGGCACAGTGAGTGTGAGAGGTCTGGGTTCACAGAGGGCTGGGAGAGCAAGCGGCCATCAGCTGGGCTGGGCCCTGTGGTGGGTGTCAGCTTTACCTAAAATGTACCAATAAATTAAAATTAAAAACAAAACAAAACAGGAGGGCTGGAGGCTGAGGAGCATGGTCTGGGGTGGCAGTGGCAAGCCTGTAGCCAGCATGTCTGTCTCACTGAAAGCTCTAAAAGGCCAGCCAGCATCAGGCTAGAGGGTATTGGGGCTTTGGGGTTGAAATGAAGGTGGGGACCATGTTTGTTGATTTTGAGGCAGGGTCTCACTATGTATTCACACTGGCCTTCAACTCACTATGTAGCCCAGGCTTGCCTCAAAATTGCGGAGATCTTCCTGCCTCAGCCTCCCTAGTGCTGGGATGACAGGGTACACCATTGTGTATGGGTTGATGTCAGGGTGTTAGCAGTGATGTTGGGGTTTATGAGTTTCTATTTGTTTCAGGGGGTTGAGAGTGGGGCTTCGTTAGGGCTTAGAGGTGACATCAGATGTCAGGGTTTGTGTCACAGCCTGACACTGTCTTCGGGATCTTGTGCTGCCCTGCGTGCCCACCTGCTCCTGGACATGCATGTCCCCATGCAGCACCAGATCAGGGGCCTCCATGGGTGGCAGCGACACGTTGAGGCTGAGCACAATGGGGCTCAGCTTGTCCCAGAAGTCAGCCTCGTCCTAGGAGTGCGAGAGTTGGCCACCCGTGGCCACGTACCCTGTCCCTGCCACTCCTGCCGGGACCCCGGCCACCTGACCATGTCCCTGCCCTGGACCTACCCGCAGGAAGGCTTTGGCTGTGTGGCAGGTGGGGTTGTGCTTCCCGCCCACATCCAGGCTCAGGGTGGTGCCCGCCTGCTGCGAGTCCAGGAGCAGCACCCTGCGGCCCTGGCAGGCTTCTGCCGGTCCAGCTGCAGCTCGGCCCTCAGTCCTGCAGGCCACGGGAGGCTCAGTGCTTAGCCTCGCCGCCCCCCTCGCCCCTTCCCAGCTACTCACACAGCTGCTGTGGAATGCTGTGCCCTGCGGCCCACACACACATCTGGACATCGCAACTGCGGAGGCAGGAGCTCAAACAGGCCTTGGGTGCTGCCCCTGCCGCCCTTCAGGCCCGTGCTGCCGCTGCTCACCAGCTCACTGGCGTGCTGGTCTGGGGCAGGATGCAGCTCTTCTCTGTGGGGTTTAGCGTGTCGTTCACCAGCAACTGGACAGTGGCTGTCACCACCGGCCGGCCTCTGAGAGGCAGCCGGCTGCCACTGGGGCCCTGCAGCCCAGCCTCCCCGCCGCCCAAACCTGTGCTCATCTGTACACGGCCACCGGCCACCTTGTCAGCCCCGTAGGCTCCCACCGCCAGGTCTGCAGGTGGCAGGTGGGAGTTAGGGGGTGCAGGGGCATGTCCATCCCCAGAGCCCCGCCTGCCTGCACGCCAGCCATGGATCGGTCAGGGCCCACCCTGGGCACCCAGCCAGGGCTGGCCTGGCCCCCCAGCACTTCCAGCTGCAAGCCTTGCTCGTCCAGCAGGGGCTGTGAGGGTCACCTGGGTACCCATTGTCATCGATGTCTGTGGTGCCTCGAAGGGAGAAGCGGAAGCCAGAGCCTGCGTGGAAGCGGCTGTCCAGGACCTGGGAGGGCCGGCTGCTCAGCCCCTCGCTCTGGCCCAGGAACACCAGCACCTGGCCCTGGCCACTGGGACCCCCATAGGGGGCGGCCACCACCACATCTGCCAGGAATCCCAAAGGCATCACTCAGAAAACTGGCTGCTTGTCTGGGCAGAACCAGAGTTTAGTCTGGCAGTAGAGACACCAGCCAAGGGTGGTTGTTCGAAAAACAGTGACAGCTTCGGTATCAATCACAGAAAATACACGGACAAGATTTACCTCAGTCCTGGGAGGCAGGCATTATAATTCTCATTCTAGAGTAAAAACTGAGTCCCAGAGACTGAGACCCAGTGCACACTGGGCCCCTTCCCCCCTGAAGCCACACCAACTCAGCACCACGTCACAGCTCCATAGCGCTAGTAATTCTTCAGGTCAAACCAGGTATGTGGGCTGGGGATATAGCTCAGTGGAATAAGCGCTTGCCTAGCAAGCGCAGGGTCCTGAGTTCGATCCCCAGTACCACAAAAAAAAAAAAAAAAAAAAAAACCAGGTATGTGACACATGCCTGTGATCCCAGCACTCAGGAGACTGAGTCAGGAGGATCATCATGAATTCAAGGGCACTTTGGCCTACACAGTGAGACCGTGCCTCAAAAAGAAAAAGCAAACAAACAAAAACCACACACACACAAAACTAAAAACAAAAACACAAAAAAAAAAAACAAAAAGAGCTAGGACTTTGCTTAGTGGTTGTGCACCCAAGTTTGAATACAAAGCAACAAAGCAGAGATCTTTGGACATTTTAGGAATGAAGGCTCTGCACTTTACCCTGCGCTGAGGACTGACCTGCACTGACCAGCGCTCTCCACCCCCAGGCCTTGGTTTTTGTTTTAAATTTTGAGACAGGATCTAAGCTGTTCTAACTTGTAGTCCTCCTGCCTTGGTATCCAGAATATTACAGGCACAAAGCACCCTGCCAGGCTTAGTCAGGTCTTGGATATCTACATTGCAGCTGTCTTTCCTTTGTCTCCTGATTTGTTTATGGTCCATTTGTTTATGTTTTCAGTGCAGCTTTTGTCCTTTTGCATATTTAATTTTTCTTGATTTTTTTCTTTTTCATTTCTTTTTTGTCTTTTTGAGGCAGGCTCTCCCTATGCAGTTCAGGCTGGCCTTGAACTCACTTTGTAGCTCAGGCTGGGCTCGAACTCCAGACGATCCTCCTGCCTCAGCCTCCTGAGTGCTGGGATTACAGGTGTGCGCCACCACACCCCCTTTTTTTTTTCTTTTTTTTTTTTTCTGAGACAGGGTTTTGCTTTGTAGTTCAGGCTGGCTCTGAACTCACTTTGTAGCTCAGGCTGGCCCCGAACTTGCAGCAAGCCTCCTGCCTCAATCTCCTGAGTGCTGGGATGGTAGGCGTGCGCCCCCACATCTGGCTTTTCTTGACTTTCTGATCAGGTTACACAGGACTCAGTGCTGTAACCTCTGCGTGCCCTCCTGTGTCTGGCCACCCTCACTCACGAAGCCTGACATCACACACTCCTGACCCCTGGGCCTGCAGGCGCTGCTCCCACCCTCACCCCCAGCCAGCTGAAAGCTGTCTTCTGCGACACTTCCGGTCTCCCCCAGCACCAGGGGCCTCTCCTAATACTCCTGCCCCCAGAAGAACAGAGCTCATGGCCTCTTCCCCACCCAGAGCACTTTGTTCCACATCAGGATCCCCAGAGTTTGGCTGTCCTGGGTTCCACCCTGGCACAGAGGTGGGCACAGCCCCTGGCCAGGTTCCCTTCATGAGGGCCGTGGCCTGGTGGGGTCCCCCCTTTGCCCAGGCCTTTCCCCTCAGTCCTAAACACCCGTGAAGTTCTTCCTTTCCCATCCCACTGCTGATATCTGCATCCAGCAGGCCCCCTAACCCAGGCAAAGGCAACCACACACTGGCCTCTTTTGACTCTGTCCTCCACTCCTGGCACCTGGGCTTCTGGCCCTGCCCTGGGTCCCCTCTGCCCACTGTAGCCTCTCCTAGCTCCTGCTGTGCCCAGCTCGCCCCCCTCCTGCCCTCACCATTGTAGCCGTCCAGGTTGAGGTCACCCAGGGGTGCAATGGCTGAGCCAAACCGTCCACAGAGCTGAGCACCAGTCAGCAGGAGGCTGGGGGCGCCCAGCGTGTGGGGCGCTGGGGCCTGCAGGAACAGGTACACGTGCCCCACCTCAGCCAGCTTGCGGTCAACCCAGCTGTCCATGAACAACGGGGCGCCCACTAGGAGGTCGTGCCGGCCGCAGGGGCAGCAGGAGGCCCCCATCAGTGTGGGCCGGGAAGGAGGGTGCCCGAAGTATGAAGCCATCTGGAGGATGCAGGAGGAGGGCACCTTAGCTGTCATTGCTGGCCCCTGTCCCTCCCTTCCCAGGGTCCTCCAAGGCCAGAGGGCTGGGCACCCGCTCCCCGTGCAGCCGGCACAGTGTCTCTTGGCGGGAGTCTAGGACCTCCACCTGCGAGGGCAGAGCTCCAGTGAAAAGGCAGGAGGGTGGGGCACAGGGTTAGGCTGGCAGGGGTCAGGCTTCCGGGTGCAGAGGGCACTCACCACTCCCAGGGACCAGCTCCAAGTGGGGGCACCAACCACATACTCTGGGGAGAGCGTGGATCAGTAGAGAACCTGGGACCTGCCCTCCCACCAGGGGTGTCCTGGCGGTGCCCTCCTGCCCCCAGACCCTGTAGGACCAAGGGGCTCTTTTGCCTGGAGTTTGCAGGTCCCCACTGAACTCGCCGATGGCCACCGAGTACCCTAGGGACAGAGAGGGAGTGAAAGCCCAAGCGGGGAGGGAGCCTTGGGTGAGGAAAGAGGGGGCCCCGAGACCACCCGGCCAACGCCACTCTCGATCTTGGGTGGGGAAGCGGAACCTGGCACTGGTGGGGCACGGGCGGCCAGTGGCCCAGGAAGGCAGGGAGGGGAGCCACTTTACCCCGGTAGCTGTCAAAGAACTCGGGGTTGCTGGAGTCGAAGGTGAAGCGTTGGCCGGGCACGTTCCACAGGAGAGTGGCGGGACGGTAGCTCGAGACGATGTCGGCGATCTGGGCCGGGCCAGGAGACCTGGGCGGGACGGGCGGTGTGGGCCGGTCGGGCCGGCCGCGGGGAAGGAGGGAGGGGTGGCACCTACCTAAGAAACGGTAGCCGCCAGGGGCCCCCAGCACCAGCTCTGCAGCCTGGTAGGGAGGCCCGGGTGAGAGTCGCGTTCAGGCGGGGCCTGCCCCAAGTCACCCGGCTCCCCACTTGCCTGGGTGATCACCGAGCTGAAGCCCGCTTCGCAGTATCGCTTGTCTCTCCCTAGGTGCGAGAAGGGTAGGAAACGGCGGATCGCGAGCGGAGGACGCGCACCGCGTGGAGCCTGGGGGCGAAGAGAGGGGCTGTGTGGGTGTGGCCTTGTTAGATGGGCGTGGCCTCCGGCGCGGGGGGCGGCTCGGGATTAATACGGAGGCGCGGCCTCGGGGCACAGGGTGGGGCCGGCCAGTATAAGGCTGGCTCCGGACTGGAAAACGGGGCCGGGAGGCGGGACGGGGCGGGGCGGGGCGGGGCCTACTGGAGGGCGGGTCGTAGTCAGAGCTAGTAGCGTTGTCTCGGCAGGGCGAATACTCATTGCGGCCGCCGCTCAGGAGCTGGGCCAAGAAGCAACCACCCACGGGCGTCTTTCCCGCTTCCCGGGTCTTTTTCAGAGCGTTCCAGTGCTGCCAGGGCGCGCTGGCCTGGGAAGGGACGGAGAGTCGGGGAGGGGCGTCTTCCCCGTCCCGCCCGTGCGCGCGCGCCGCGCGCCGCCCGCAGTGCCTACCACGATGGTGTCGTTCCAGCTGGCGACCGACGCCCCGAGGCCTTGCCGCGCCTTGAAGACCTGGAAGGACTGGGAGCTCGTGTTTTGGGTCTCATCCTCTGCGGGCAACGGACAACGGAGCGGGGTGGCGCTGAGCCTGTTGTCCAACCCGGCCGCATTCCCGGCCCCGCCCGCCCCCGCCCGGGACTCACGGAGATCGAAAAGCAGCGGGGAGCACGAGCCGCCCGCGGCGCTCCAGGGGCACAGGAATACAGCGCCGGTCTCCTCCCGGCCGCGGGCCCCGGCCCTCGGGGCGCCCACCGCGACGGCCGCTCTGGTGACGGGTGATGGGGCGCGAGTGAGCACGCAGACCCCGCACTTTCCCGGCAGGCGGTGCCGGTGCCTCGGGCCCTGTCCTCGCCCACACTAACTTCGGGGACAGAGACAGGCCCAGCGCGTGGGCCCGCGTGCCCATAGGCACCTAGCGCGCGGGGACTTGAGCGTTCTGATGTCCCCGCTGAAAAGGCTCCCCAGCTCGCTGGGCGCCTCCCTACCCCGTCCCAACAAGGCCAGGCTTCCCTGCCCCTGGCTTGGTTTCTTTGTTGACTCCACCGCGCGCTTTCCCGAGAGCTGGAGCAGGAGGAAGGGTGGGGTTGGCCAAGCGGGCTCAGGGTGCTGACTGAACTGAGGACCCGAGCACGTCCACTTCGTGGAGCCCATGGCATCCACGTGTGAGGGGCGTTTAGCTCGGCCGCAGTCCAGTGTGGCAAGAGCGCCACTGGTAGACACCTCTCACCAGGACAGGAGCGGTGCCCACGAGCCCTTAGCCCACCGGAGAGCAGGTTGTAGACCCAGAATAAAGTGGCAGGGCAGGAAAGCTGCTGTGAGCGGAGGCCAGAGGCCCATGCCACTGCTGTTCTGTGCATCGCTGAGGAGCCACTGAGGGAGGGCTGGGCCCTGAGCCGAGGTGGCTCTTTGGCAGAAGAGACCCTGCAAGGGGCTTCCCTTGATGGCCACCTATTACCACTGCCCAGAAGCCCGCCTCCCAGGGCCCATGGTGGGCCACACAGGGTGACATGGCACCCAGGCCAGCCAGGGCTCTCTGGCTCTAAGGCTGGGTCAGTGCAAGCCCTGCGTGCCCTGCTGCCTCTGTGCAGAGCTCTGTTGTGCTGGTGGCAAAGTGGAGCAGAGCAGCATGGGCCTGGGGCAGACAGCCGGGACATGTGTGCCTCAGTGCCTGGCGGGATACCCCTGGGGAGCCACTGGCTTTCAGTCTTCTCTGCCTTTGCTGTAGCTTTGGGACCCATCTGCCTTGGCACGCCTCCCTGAGGAGATCCTCAGCACCCCTAACACGGTGCTCAGCTGCCACCTGGAGAAAGACCTGGGGTCCTCCTCCCCAGACCCATGCTCCCCACCTCAGCCCCAGAGACTGTCCTTGTGGAAGTCCACCGAGAACCCAAAGTGGCTGCCGCTGGGGCCCGAGTAGGTGGTGAGCTGGGCTGCATCCAGATTCAAGGCCCAGGCTGTAGGGGCAGCAGCAGGTCCCAGGAGCCAGAGTGCATGCAGCAGGTACAACGCTTGGGCCATACTCTTCCCTTCTCAGCCTGAGAGGGAATGGCCAGCTCACTCTCCTCCCTGTGGCTCCACTGTGGGAACTCTCTCCTTATCAGACTGGAACCAGAGCCACTTGCTGAGCCACGGGCAGAGCGAAGGGCTCCAGGCCTGCAGGAGGGGGTCAGGCCACCCTGGGTCTGCTCATGGCCCAAAGCTGTAACTTCTCCCTTTCCTGAGGGCAGTCAGTCACCAAGTCCTATTGTTCCTGCCCTTCAGCTACTCTACGGTGTCCACCCATCTCCCCAGGGTCATCGATTACCATCACGGTGGGCTTGGGGCAGTGCACCCGTGAGCTGACTGGCTTACCCATGTCCTCCCCTGCCCACTCAGCTGACTGCCAGAGGTGGGGAGAGGAAGCTGCTGCCCAGATAAGACCTGCAGCTTCCATCCTGTCTTGTGTGATAGGTGCTTATCTGCTTCCTCCTCTCAGGCCTGCAAGCAGCCTGGGCCAGCCTTGTGGTGGTGCAGCCTCCATCCCGAGCCGTCTCCATGTGGCCAGGCTGGCTCTGCCAGTGTGAGGGAAGGGACGAGGAGCTGGGGATGGAGTGGAGTTACTCCAGGGCATTCTGAGGGGACACGCCGACCCGTGAGCTCTCTGTCCCACCATCAAGACCTGATGTTGCATGGGGCCACTGTCCAGGGGAGGCTTCCCCAGCTCCTTGGGGTGGCACCAGGCCTAACAGACAGGGGCACACAACTCTTAGGGCATCTATCACACTCTTGGCTTGTTCCTAAGATTGTGTAAACTGGACTCTTTTTTTGAAGCAAGGTCTCATTTATGTAGCCCAGGCTGGCTTTGAACTCCCTTATATAGCCTGCCTCATCCTTCTAAGTAGTAGGATTATAGGAATGTGCCACCATGCCCTGCTCCAAATAGGGCTCTTAAAAGCAAGGTTCCTTTCTTGGTTCAGCCCCAGGGCCTAGTGAAGAGCCCAACATGTGGCAGACTGAAAAGACTGAATAATTTGCCTGTCGTGGTGGCACATGCCTGTAATCCCAGCACTTGGGAGGCTGAGGCCAGAGGGTCACTGTCTGTGCTACAAAGTGAGCTCAAGGCTAGTTTAAACTGCATAGTGAGACCCTGTCTCAAAAAGACCAAAAAAAAAAAAAAAAAAAAAAAAGATGGATAATGTCCGCACTGAGGAAGGAAGGTGTAAACAAGGTGACAAGATGGGAAGAGAGATGTTTAGAGCAGAGTTTAGATCAGGAAGTCAAGGCTGGGTTTTTTGCACTGAGCTACATCCAGTCTTCTACATGTTTTGTGTGTGAGACAGGGTCTTACTGAGTCCTTGGGCTCCAACGCTTGGCCTCCCACGTGGGGGTCACAGGCAGGGGTAGGGGGAGAGGCAGTGCTCAGGGAGCACTCGGAGGCTTGTAGGGACAAGGACGCACCACACCCTCGTCTGACCACAGTCTTCACACATTCACTCGTCCTGCCAGCCTCTGGTCTGGGAGCCCCTCCGCACATAGCACGAGGCTCCGCACTCCTTGCTTCCGGGTGGGCCTCCACCTCTGCTGTCTGCCCAGCGCTGTGCTCCGGAGAGCCCAAGACCCCCTGCAGGTGTGCACACTTGAGCCCCTCTGCCCCTCGCCTCTGTGCCTACTGGGCTGTGACTATGCTGTGGTATCCCGCTCACCAGCTCTCCAGGAAGCACTTCCTCTGTGCCCCTGGGCCTAGTGTGGAACAGTGAGGACTGGAACACACGTCCTGCAGCACAGCAGCAGCAGGCCTGCTTGCAGCACTTAGGAGAAAGCTCCCACAACAGCCCAGGAAATGGGTACTACTGGGCTTACTTTATAAACACGAGAACTGGTGCAGCTTTTGGTAAATTGCCCAAGTTTAGACAGCCGGTGGGTGGCAAAACCAGGATTCCAACACAGACAAGAAGGGGCAGCAAGAGTACACAGAGGTCAAGTTTAAGGAAGGGCATGCCATGGGCTCAAATCCCTCATGGTCCTTGAATGGCACACTATGGAATTTCAACTTTAATCCATAGGTGATACAGAATCAAAGATCTGTTTTGTTTTTTAAGACAGCGTCTCACTTATGTAGCGTAGGCTGGCCTCAGTCTCTCAAGTGCTGGGATCCTGGACAAGTGTCAGTCACCATGCCCGGTCATAGGGACTTTTAGTCAGCGAGAGGTGTCCAGTTGGGGGAGTCTGAGGGCTGCCTGTGGACAGAAGGAACTGGAGGGAAGGGCCTAGCAGGAAGGCGACGGGATTGGTCCAGGTGGTCACAGCAGGAAGAGCCCTGCAGACGGGCTTGGCAGACGTGAGGGGCCGCAGTGGGCCCACAGCAGGGCCCGAGTCCCAGCCGAGCACGGGGGGCACTGGTGTCCCACAGTGACCTGCTCCCTGGGGTGGAGCTGCGCCAAGCCAGTCTGCGAGCCATGGGCATGGCACCCTTGGACGGTGCAGCCCACAGGTCCTGTCAACACTTCAGGTCCTCCGCAGTTCTCAGTGCGTGAAATGACTCAGAGAGCAGAGGGGTTGTTCTCCCTCTTGCCACAGCTTGACTTGTAGCCATAGCTTCACGCATCTTCTGTGAACACATAGCCCAGTGCTTACCACAGACTCATCTCCGCGTATGACCCCAAAAGCCACTGCTGGTGACAAGTGGTAGATGCCGTCAGGACTGCACTCGGATTCCTAAAGCCAGCAACACCGTGGGCCAGAGAATTCGGTGCTAGCGGCAGGGAGCCTGCTGGAAGGCCTCATGACACAGAAGGCAGATGGACAGGCACCGAGATGTCCATGAGGCTCCCAGTCCCAGCGCACTGCGGTCCCTCCTGCTTGCCAGCTTCTAACTGCCTTTGTCTCCCTGCAGGACAGGGAGCTCGGAGAAGCCAGCCCTGGCTCTGGGTGGGTCCTTCCCTTCCAAGGAGGAGAAAGCACAGCAACAGCAAGAGGTAGAGAAAAACAGACCTCACGCAGCTCCCTTGAAAGGCTGAGGGGAAATCCCTGCGAACTATGGCAGCTTCTCGCGCTGGACTTCTGCATCTTGCTTGACCTGGATGTGCAGGGACCTTGTGGCATGGCTCCTCACCAGGGGAAAATCTCCAGCACCCGTTCCAAGTTAAGACACTTGGAATCCTGCTCTCTTAAATTAATCCGAGATCTACACACAGGGAGAGAGACCGGGCAGCCATGTGGTGGCAGCTACACACTGTACGTTCACTGGATGGCAGACCGGCTCAAAGCAGGGAGGCCACAGTGTGCTGGGAGAAAGGGTGCAGAGGCCGTACCACCTGGGCCATCGCTCTGGGCTCAACTCAAGCAGCAGCCCCCTGTGTACGGCTGAGTCCCTCACCTGGTGGTCTGCAGTTTCAGAAGCAGGCAGAATGCTGACGTGCCCAGCTGGTTCCCAAGAGTCTTGTCACTTCAAACAAGATGTTACTTGTAAGATGGGTTCAGCAGCGTGCACCTGTCACTCAGCATGGTGGGAGACTGAGGCAGAATGGCCAAGTTCAAGTCTCTCATAGGCAACTTGGACCCTGCGTTGAAGTGAAAACCAAAGAGGGCTGGGGATGCAGCTCCGCGGCAGAGTGGCCGGGGTCGTCCGCAGCCTGCAGATCAGCCCTCCCCGACGTGAGTGGACCAGGCCGCAGGCAGAACAGACTCAGCCGCCACGTGTGCACAGACCTCTAGTTTATTAGAAAGCTCCTTTCACTCATTTTACAGCACATACTATCACATGCCATGAGGTTAAATACAATTTATTATGCTTGTAAGGACAGGTTATTTTTCCTTTTTAGGTTTTAAAATCACTATTTTGGAAATAAACTGCTCCCAGGAAGGCAGAGGTGGCCAGATACACACTGCTCAGTCTGCAAGCTAATGAGAAGCAGCACAAGTTACTACCGTATGACTTATTACACAGGCTAAAGGAGAGAAGTGGGTCCCTCGGTTCTCCCAGCGCTGGCTGTCTGGAGTGCTCGCCTCCCAGGCAGACAGAGCAGGTGCTGCAGCAGGTGGGGGCCTCTTGGTGCAGACTCCCTGCCTTGGGGAGTCTGAGGAGTAAGGCGGGACACAGAGGCCTAGCCGAGGTGAGCAGAGCTCCTTTTCTCCCACCAGCCCGCTGCTCAACCAGTGGTAGGCACGGGATGGGGTGGGGTCACGCCAAGGGCATTGGGGCCTGCAACCCAAGCACCTTGGGTCAGGAGAGCCAGAAGAGAGGCAGACACGCAGCACCCTCCCTGAGAAGGGGAAGCAGCCTGCTCCGCCAAAATCGTGCTGGGCAGAATGTGCAGTGTCTGAGCAAAGAGGAGCAGGAGCCACACAGCTCTGCCTCTCTGGGCTACTGCTCCCTCAGGTTCCAGCCACCCTAAAAGGCACATGTGAGAAACTGCCAGAGGCTAAACCCCGGGAATGCTGAGTGATGCCTGGAGACCCTGGGTCCCAGGCAGCCCAAATGCCACTGCTCCCGGAGAAGGCTGTGGGGTTCCCTCTGTGGCAGTCTCCTCTTTGCTGTAAGCAGCAGCAGCACCCACCCAGCTGGAAGGGAAACCATGCTGCCAGCCCCGACCTACAGATGCCTGGGTCAGCACTTACTGCACAGTACTGGACTTTTGATGTTTTCATGGTCGTCCCTAACTTCAAAGAATACATAAGCTTGATAAAATATACATGCTTAGTCATTTTTGTATCCAGCAGAAAACAAAAACTTTATTTTTTTGTTTTCACTTTATAACCCTTAAAATTTCTTAATTCAACTAGGGCAAACATATTTACACAAAGCCACCAGAACAAGGATCACTTGAAGAGCTGGATGTAAAAAATATTATTGCAATATACTACAAATATGGAACTTTTTTATATGAGCTACAAAAAGCAGCATTTATGTTTATAGAGTTCAGTGCAATTTTTACATTAAAAAGTTCTATAAATTAAGGAAACACCAACACAACAGAAGATGCGCTCCCCGACACCAGTGCTCCCCTGAGGAGCGCCTGGCGAGGGTGCTGCAGCCTGGTCAGAGAAAGATCCTCCTTCCTGGGTTGCACAGAGTCCTCCTGGATGAGGGACTGGAGGACTACAGTGCCATGAAGTGGACCACATGGCTGGCTGGGTTGCATCCGGTTCCAGATTCTGTTTCCTTTCTGCTTCACCTGGGCAATGTGTCGCCGAGGGACAGGGAAGGCAGGGCCCCCAGGTGGTGGCGCATTCACTGCAGGCAGCAGCAGGGCACCAGGAGCTCAGGGGCAGGTGGCCCTGTGACCTCCCGGGTGCCAGAGACAGGACAGTATCTTGAGGTTCATAGAAAGGACAATCATGGGATGAAAAGTAGAGGCAAGAGGGGACTGCCTGAGGGTGATGACTGGAGGTGTCCCTGCACAGGGTGGGCAGCACTTACGGGAGCTTCCTAGCTAGAGACACAGGAGAGGGGGGACAGAGAGAATGGACAAAGGGGAATCCCTGATAGTAAACCCAAAGCAAGCCTCGCCCCAGCCCGGCCCTGCACGCCAAAGCCTGGCTCTTTGGCTCCCAGACACTGCCCTCCCAGTGCACCCCACCTGGCACTCACGGCTCCACACCCCAAGAGTCCCGGGGCATCTTTCCTGGTGGGAGACTCCCATGCCTGACTCACGTGCCATGGCTTGGGGGGTGCTGCAGGTCCTGCCCTGAGAAGATGGGGTGCAGCAGTGGGTGGAGATGCAGGGCAGTGGCAGCTGCCGCAGCAGGCCGTGGGGCAAGCAGTGTGGGGTAGAGGGCAGCGTGTGGGACAGGGTGAAAGGCAAACGGCCCAGGGTGGATGGCGGAGGCGGGGATGATGTGGATGGGGTGGCTGGCAAGAAAGGTGGCAGGGTGGCCGGGTATGATGGAGTGAGTGAGGTGGGACAGGGAGATGGGCGTCAAGTGAGGCTGGGGGATGTGGTGCACCTGGGCCAGGGGCTGGGGATGGGCATGGGGGTGGATGCCGATGGCAGCGGCAGCGGCGGCGGCGTGGTGCTGCAGGATAGCGTGCTGGACCGTGGTGATGGAGGTGGCTGTGGCTGTGGCTGGCTGCTGGATGTGGATGGGCTGCAGGGCAGGGGTGGCAGGGGCCAGGGCAGCTGAGGCTGGAAAAGCCTTTACTTGCTTGGCCAGCAGCTGCTGCTGGATGTGCTGCTGCGCGGCCTGCTGGAGCTTGCTATACTTCTCCATCTCCTCCGGGGTGAAGGTGATGGGCTGGCTCTCCAGGGGGGCCAGCGAGGCATCCTCCGTCCCCTCAACAGAATCCACGCTGGGCTCCCCGCTGGGGGGTGCATAGCCTGGAAAGTGCTCCGAGTCAGGGGCGTCCGCAGGACCCGGCTGGCTGCTGCTCTCCAGGGACTCCAGGGGGTCCCCATCGCTGGGGTCAGGGAGGTAGCTATGGGAGATGGTTGGGGGATCCCCAGGGTAGCAGTCAGAGCGCACCGGGGTACCTAGTGGAGCCACAAGGTGCTCAGGAGGGACTTCAGACTTTAGCTCTTCTGGGGGCGGGTCAGGTAAGGGGCCAGCAGTGTCCTCGGTGGGGAACTGACACCCACTCCCGGGGTGCCCCTCTTCCGGGTCTGACTGGTCTTGCTCCTCTCCCCTTTCTACCCCAGTCTCCTCACACCTCCGGTTGGGCTTTCGGGTAGCTGGGAGCTTCCCTATCAGTGGAAGGGCAGGCTTGCTGCCCAGAGAAGGCGGCAGCTTGGGCCCAAAGTAGCCTTGAGGTGGGTCCTTGAGCTTGAGCCCAGCCTTATTAGGGGTGGCCAGCACCTCCTCGCCCATGCTGGGTTTCCGTTCCCCTTTCCTGGACTGCACCTTCTCTAGGAGCAGTTTTGCGGTGACAGAGTTCTTATCCGCAGGGCCGCAGTCACTTCCCGACCCTCTGCCGGCGCTGGCACCGCTGCTCTGGGGCAGGCCCGACCCCTTCCGATCCTCCCCGCGGCCATCGTCCTTCTTCCCGACACCCTCACCCCTGCCCGCCCGAAAGTAGTGCGGGGACTGAGAGCGGTAGATCTTGGAGCGAATGAAGTCCCGGCGGCCAGGTCGCCGGCTCTCGGGGCTCTCGTGGCCCCAGGACCCCTTCCTGGAGCCCGACCTCTGGGAAGGGCTGCGGGTGCTGCGGCTTCGGTCGCGGCTGTAGCTGCGGCTGCGCTGCCAGCTGTGTGCGGTTGTGCTGCGGCTCCGCCGCTGGCTGCGGCTGTGGCTGCTGCTGCGAGAGCAGGACCGTGAGCGCCCCCTGGACCGGCTCCGGGATGGGCTGTGGGACCGGCTGCCGCTGAGGCTGTAGTCGTCATCTTCGGAGGAGGAGTACTTGCGGCGCTTGGAGCGGCGCTGGGGGCTGGCGTAGTCTGAGCCGTCCGAGTCGCGGGAGCGCTTCGAGCGACGGCATGAGCGGCCGCTGTAGTCGCTGTAGCTGTCGTCCGAGTAGCTGCGGGGCCTGCTGTAGCCACTTCGGTCGGAGGACGCGGCCGAGCTGCTGGAGTAGGAGCGGCGCGAAGAGCGGCGGCGCCCTCTGGAGCGGCTGTGGGAGCGCGTGCTGCCCGAGTCCTCCTCCTCGTCCTCGTCCTCGTCCTCGCTGTACTGGGACAGGGACTCCTGGCGCGGCCGGTGGGACGCGCCGCCGCCGCCGTCCTCGCTGTCCTCGTCCCCGCTGCTGGGCCGGCTGCGGCGGCGGAGGTCCCCAGTCCTCGGAGCGCCGGCCCGGCGCTGGCAGGTGGTGGCCGGGGGCTCGCTCCGGTGCCTGCGCCCCCCGCGCTCCTGTGCGCCCGCGGCCTGCTGGCCCCCACCGCCCTCCTCGGTGGTGGGCAGGGGTCTCCGCTGAGACTCCTCCCGCCGCCGCCGCCTGGGCGGGGCAGGGCTGCCGCTGCCCGGGGGCTCAGGCTTGGGGCCCCTCTCCGAGTCCACGCCAGCAGATTTCTTCTTGCGCTTCCGTTTCTTGCGCTTCTTGGACCTCTCCTCAGGCTCAGCCCTGGAACCTTTCTCCTCCGCGTCAGCCTTGTGCCTCCGCTTGTGCTTGCTGGTCTTCTTATGCTTCTTCCTCTTCTTGTGCCGCCGTGCCCGCCCAGGCCGCTCCTTCCGGCCGCTCAGGCTCCTCGCTGTGTCTGGGGGCGCCGGGCCGCGGCTGACCCCCGGCTCGGGCACTGCGGGCGCAGCAGCACACAGCCCGGCGTCGGCCTCGGGCTCTCCCGCGTCTGTGGCCCCACCCCGCGCCCCCGCCTCGGGGCCCGGGAGGGCATCCCTGCAGTGGCCGCCCGCGTCCTTTGCCCTTTCTGACCCTCTGCATCTGGCGTCCTTGTTCCTGGAGAGCTTGAAGTCGAAGTAGAGAGGGTTGCAGCTGTAGGAGACAGACGGCTCCGCCTTGGTGAAAATGAGCAGCTCTGACGGCCACTGCAGGGCCGTGCTCTCATCCTTGCTCAGCACCGGGAAGAAGGGCCCCGTTGGGTGCCGGGGGCCCTCTTGGCTATCCCTACCTAAAGCCATGGCCCTGGGCGCACAGGGCTCTTTGGTGGGCTCAAGCTCACACAGTTGTACCTCCGACGATCCAGGCGCACCCTGTTCCCCTTCGTACCCCACCGGGGCCTTCCTGGCCTCAACTCTGCCCCGAGGCTGGGTGGGCTCGGCCTCCACGGCCGCCTCCTTGGTTTCCTTTGCCTCCTTGGGTGGTTCGGAGCCGTCCCTGCGCTCTTGCTCCGCTGCCTGGCTGGGGGTCACCCTGGCGGAGCTCTTCAGCTTGGGAGACACACTCTTCTTGCTGTCTGGGGCACCCTTGGGGTGTGTGCCAGCCTCACCTTCCATCTGCTCGCTGGCCCGCATGAAGAGCAGGAAGGGGAAGTGGGGTTTCACCTTGCAGTGCGCTGGTGGGATGTAGTGGTAATACTCAGGCTCCGCAGCACCGGCGCCCTCCTCCCGCCGCATCCGCTTCAGCTTGGACAGCGTGGAGGCCAGGGCCCCACTGTCCTGCGGGTCCTCGTCGTCCTTCTTGCACTCGGAACTCCCCCCTCCATCGATATCCCCCGCCTTCTGCAGCGCTTGGTCAGAGGCTTTCTCGTCGGGTTTTGTTCCTTCCTCAGAGGATCCTTCCTCTGCGTGGTCCTTGAAAACTGAAGCTATGGACTCGAGCTTGACAGGAGCCTTCTTGGCAAAAGAAAATGACACCCCTAGTTTCTGCAGTGGGGTCCCCGGGTTGTTCTTAAAGCTGAAACTGATGCCGTGGGTGGCTGGCCCGAAAGCCTGTGGCAGCCCGGTGGAGCCTGTGCCTGGAACTGCAGTGAAGGGGCCTCCCTTTTCTGTGGAGAACTCAGGGCCCAGGCTGCACGCCGCAATGGCCCCTGAACTGCTGTCGGGGGCCAACTCCTCCTTGTCCTCATCTCCTGCTTCTTCATCCACAGCCACTGTGGTTGGTCGGAACATGGGGCCGCTCCCAGGTGCGCTGTCCAGTGGTTCAGAAAAGACAGGGAACAGGCTTAGGGGGTACAGAACAGGGAGGACAGGCTGGCTTATCCTTTGGTCCCCGCCCACCTTGTGCTGACTGGCAGCAGGGACTCTGCAGGGGCACGTGAGCCATGCCCCACACTCAGGCCCCCCCACCCCCCTGCTGCTGCCTATGCTAGGGAAAGTGGGCTCATCCTCCTCACCATCCTGCCAGTCTGCCTCCACCTTCTCCTGCTGTTTCCTACTGAGGAGCCCTGCTTGCCCTGATGGGTGTGCAAAGGTACAGCTTGCACATCTACCAACACACATCCTATTTCATTCAGCTAAGAAAACCTCTTTCCCTGTGCTGTCAAATTTATCTTTTTACTTGTGGGTTGTTTTGAGACAGGATCTATATAGCCCAGGCTGATCTTGAACTTGTGGCAATATTCCTGTCTCAGCTTCTCAAGTGCTGGAATTATAGATGTGGGCCAATTACACCTGGCTAAATTTCCTTTGTAAAAAATGTATATATTCTGAATTAAACACAGAAACTTTTACTGTGCTATCCTATGGCACTCTGCAGTTGGTATGACAGTCCATGGCACTCTGCAGTTGGTATGAAAGTCCGTGCCTATTGCTAGGGTACAACCATGAACACAGATTTCAGTTCTGAGAAGAGGTCCTCTTTATCCACAGGAGACAGCTCAAAACCCCTGATGGCTGCCTGAAATCACAGAAGGTTATGAACCCTAGACTGTGTTTTTTGATGTATATACCGATGAAAAAGTATGTAATTTAGGCAAAAAATTATTAACAATAATACAATATAATAGTTGTGTCTGGGCCTGGTGGTGCACACTTGTGATCAAGCTAATCAAGAGGCTGAGAAAGGAAGATGGCAACTTCCAGTCCAGCCCGGACAACTTACCAAGACTCTGTCTCAGAATGGGGATATAGCTCAGCAGCATGGTGCCCACCTGGCAAGTGCAACATTCTTTTATTTTTTTGGGTACCAGAACTTGAACTCAGGACCTTGCGCCTGTTAGGCAGGTGCTTATGCCACTGAGCTATATCCCAGCTCAAGCACAAGGTCCTGAGTTCAATTCCCAGTCCAAAAAGAAAAGACTCTGTCTCAAAATAAAAGGGGCTTAAGGAGGTAGGCTGGTGTTCCCTTGGAGCCAACATTCAGAACTGAAGAATTGAGGCTGGGTGGGAGAGTTTTAACAGCCTGGGGCAATGACAGTTATGTGAATGCAATCTTCTTTTTTCTCTCTCTGGCCAGGCAGCATCCACAGCACGGATCTACTGGACGAAAGCACAATTCATGTCCTAACCATGGTCAGAGTGGGACAATTCAAAATTCATCATGCTACTTGTAATGACACACAATTGAAAGCTTAACGAGTCTTATTTCTGGAGTTCCCATTTAATATTTTCTGGCCACAGATTCCTACAGTAACTGAAACCTTGGTAAGAGAAACCCATGTCAACTGCTGTACTTTCTGGGCACAAGGAGCAAGGCCACAATGCCATCAAGCTCTCATCTAGCTTTGGCAACAGCAACCAGTATCACTGGTGTGTTTTAAGGCCCATGTTCTAATTGGCCAGGTCACCTGAAATGTGCAGTGTAGACTGCTGGGGGTCCCTGAATTCCAAAGTTGAGAACAAAGCAGAAGCCAGGCACAGTACACACAGCTACTTGTGGGCCCAGAGCAAAAGGATGGCAAGTTCAAGTTCAGCCTGGGCAATGTACTGAGATCCTGTCTCAAAAAAAAAAAAAAAAAAAAAGGCTGGAGATGTAGCTTGGCATTAGAGCATTTGCCCAGCATGCCCATGGGTTCAATTTCCTCTACCACTATCACCACCAAAAAACTAAGGTACCCATTTAGATCAAGACTGTGTCACTGGATGTGGTGGCGTATGCCAGTAATCTCAGCACTTGGGAGGCTGAGGTAGGAGGACCATTGCAAGTTTGAGACCAGCCTAGACTACAAAGTGAGTTTAAGGCCAGCCTGAACTGCACAGTGAGACCTTGCCTCAAAAAAAGACAACACACATACACAAAAAAAGACTTTTTTGTCACCTGACCCCTTACTACTGAGGAACCTCACCTCAGGGGCTAGGAACACAGATATGTACTGTCTCTTTCAGTATGAGCTGTGCTGTGAGGCTATGGGCACCCATTCAATGTGGATAGCCAGAGAGAACTACCCCATGCTATGATATGAAGCCTACCCACAGAAAACACTGTGCTTCTTCTCAGTGGCTGGAGATTCACCCAGGGCCTTCACTCTGAGCTACATTCCTGCTCTTTTGAGACACGGTCTTGCTGTGTAGTTCAGGCTGACCCTGAACTCATCAAGTAGCTCAGGGTGGTCTTGAAAGCACAGTGATTCTCCTGCCTCAGCCTCTGAGTGCTGGGATTACCAGCGTGTACTACCATAGCTGGTGAGAGAAAGTTTTGTTAAGCTGTATATTCGGGGCTTAAATTTGTGATCCTTCTGCCTTGGCTTTCCAAATAACTTGGATTACAGGCTTGTGTCACCACAACTAGCCATAATAAAACTCTTAAAATGAATTTAAAAAGATTCATTTAATCCTTTGCTTATTATTTCAATAATTCTATGGAGTCATGCATTACTTAAGAAATATCTGATGTTGGATCAAAACCTTTCTTTCTTTTTTTTTTTTGCGGTACTGGGGATCGAACTCAGGACCCTGTGCTTGCTAGGCAAGGGCTTATTCCACTGAGCTATATCCCCAGCCCCTGGATCAAAACCTTTTATTCTCCTGAAGTTATCTGGTCATCTTTTCTTTTTTCGTTTGCAGCTGGCAGCCTAGCACTCTACCACAGAGGGCAGCCCAGTTCTGCCTGGTCATTGCTGAACTGCTGCTTATGAAACAGAACCAGAAAGCCACCTCCGAATAAAATGTGTTATGGTATCTCCTAAACTACACAGTGGCCCAGTGTGGCCTAAGAGAGCTGTGCTTACTACATAAGAAGTTACCATCTGGGCACAGGGTGCACCCCATGGTGGCAGCACTGTGGGAGGCTGAGAGGAGGGTTGCACATTCAAGGCCAAATTGGGCGATTTAGTGAGAGAACCTTTCTTGGAAGGAAGGAAGGAAGGAAGGGAGGGAGGGAGGGAGGGAGGGAGGGAGGATGGGCTGGGCATATAGCACTGTGTAAAGGCTCTAGGTTCAATCCCTAGCACTCAAACAAACAACCCAAAGTAAGTCCAAGAAACTTGGGAACTCTGACCTCAACTTGGCCCTAGTTGCCTTTTAAAAATTGTTACTTTTCCTCGATGTAGAGGCAGGCCTCAGGATATTGAGTATGTGAGGTAAACATTCTACTGCTGAGCTGCACCCCTAGCTCTCTGTAAACATTTGGGGGGATCTTTTTGAGACAGGGTCTTGCTATGCAGTTCAGGCTGGCCTTTGTAGTCAAGGCTGGTCTAGAACTCGCAATAATCCTCCTACCTCAGCCTACCGAGTGCTGGAATTACAGGTGTGCACCACCACACCGGGCTCTGTAAACTTGTAAAGGCCACAATTAGCTTCCCTTCCTCTGGATCCTTCCCTTGGTCCTGCAACAGCCACTAAAAGCAAATGAGATGGCGCTCGTCCTTCCTTTAGGTTTACATCTCTTGTAGCTGGTGGTAGCTTCAAATGCTTAAAATATTGGGCCCCTGGAGTCTACTTGCTTGGAAGCACAACCCTAGGTAAAGTAAAATCCCTCTTAAGGTTAAATACCAGTCAGAAATTGGATAAATTTTTTTTCTTTTGGTACCGGGAATTGAACTCATGACCTCAGGCTTGCCAGGCAAGTGCTTACGCTGCTGAGCTATATCCCCGGCTCAGAAATTGGATCATCTGTAAGAGCCATGAAGGAACATTAAGAAAAATACTCAAGAGAGCAGGAACCTAAAGAGAAGTCAAGGGACAGCAGGCTTTCTGTGGCCTCAGAATGTTCAGAGTTGTGCTAGCTCACTGTGCCTGGAGGCAGTGAGGAGACTCAAGCTTACACCCCGGTGTGTCTCAGCTCTCGAGGGGTCTGCTGTGCTTTTTCACCAGAGGACGCTGCAGGACAGAGGACCGACTTGGCAGGCTTCCCCATGCTGTGCACTGTATGTGCAATTCCTGTGTGCTCCCCTCCCCCGTGAGCCCTCCACAACTGAGACAGGGAGACATGAGGAAAGCATGGGTGCAGAGCTGGGCACAGCCAAGTTATAGTAGCAGCAGCCATGGACAGTCTCAAGGGAGCACACTCAGTGTGTTCCACACCAAGGGCAAGTGCACTTCAGTTCACCAGAGGACCCACTGAACACCTGAAGGCTTCCAATTCTTAGTGTGTAAATTTCAGGGACTAGAATTATCTGTACAGCCCTGACAGGAGACGTCCTCACCATTCTGCTTGTTTTCTTAGCTCTGCCAACTCATGGAGCCGCCGAAGGGCTTTCTCTTGTTTCTTCTCATCCTTTCGGGATCTTGAAGAGACATTTCGGGCAAATTCTCTCTGCTTGAGATCTTTTAGCCTCTGGGTAAGAAAGAAAGAACAGCAGGTGAATGAGGGGGAGTCAGGTGGGGTCTGAGGCAGAGCCTTTATGGTCTGCACACGCACTCAACCAATGGCCACAGCACAGTGCAGGATGGACACTACACTCTCCACGGGCACTGAGAGCGCAGTGGCTCAGCATCTTGCATATACTTGCAGGGCCTGCATTTCTACTTAGGACAGCACATCATTGGCTTTACTGGGCAAAATAAAATGATTTCAGAAGCAACAAGCAAATTTTAGAGCTGGGAGGAAAGAAAAGGGGCTATTTAATCACTTGCTCTTCCAGGATGCAAAACTAGACAAACAAAACATGAGATAAATTGTTGTGACACAGGCCAGAGAGAACAGAAAGGGTTAAACTAGTACAGAAGTTACCCGAGATGTGAGATCTTCAAAAGCAATGTACAGCTTACATGGGGAGGTGACTGGGATCAGAGCCAATGGGAAGCAGACCCTGGCTCCGCCGTGACGGTGTCACTTCTTTTCAGCACGAGCAGAGGTTTCCCGCACCGACTGGACAACCCAGTGGTTTCCAGTGCCAGCGCCTCAGCACTCTGAAGCCACCTGCTCCGGGCCAGCCGGCTGCAGTCAGAGCACAGGCAGAGCCTTGCCCACAGCCAGGGGACGAAGGGGAGAACCAATCAGTCAGGTCTTATTACTTAGAATCCAGAAAACAGAATGAAGCTTTTACATGCAGAAGCTACTATATAATTTTCCTTCAAACAAAAGGAACAACAACCAAAAAGGAACAGTGCCCCAACACACTGGTGACAGAGTCCAGACATTTGTGGTAATGACAGAACTAAAATTATTTTGGCACACTACATAATATTAAAGAAAAACAAAACACGTTAGCCTATGCTTTTACAACAGCATTAGGAAAGGAATCTGACCCAATATAAAGTGGACATTGCTTTGTGGAAAGGTATGATGTTCAACAGACAGAGGAATTTGCTTACCTAATATTTATGAAATGTGCTTTGAATCCTTTTGAATTGGGAGGGAGAGGGGAGGAAGACATACACAAAAAAGGATATACAGCTAAAGACACCAGTAGAAAAACTCACTCTTGTGATCTGGGCTCCCAAATTAGAAGGGTTTGCTTTCAATACATCAGCTGAAAATGTCACATCACAAAGAAAAAAAAAGTAAAAAATAAAACAAGAATGGAAGAGAAAAAAAAATAAAGCAAGCATTACTACACACACTCTTGGAGAATCCGCACACTGTCATCGAACACAATCAGGGACAGTGCCAGCTCTACAGGGCAGGAGGGCTGCGGCTTTCCAGCACCCGCACACAAGCACACAGGTCCCCACGCACATGGCCAGCTGGCTGCTGCAAAAGAGAGGCTGCACGGAACAGGCTCTTGCTGCTGGAAGCAGTTCGCCTTGTTTCCCTTCATCCTTATGTTGGGGCAATTTGTAACCAACAGCTGGCAAAACTGTCACTGAGGCAGGTGCCACACGTAAGCTCTACAAAATCACCTCAGGATTGAGGATCAACTCTTTTAAGATACGAACTTCAAGCTCCTCTTCCTGAGGGGAACAGAGCACAGAGAAAGGGACTATCAGACTTGTTATTTTAGGTTATATAAGCATAGTTGTTTTCTTTTTCCTTCCCCCTTTTTCTGAGACAGGGTCCTAGTACGCTGCTTAGCTGACCTCCAATTCATTACCTTCCTCTCTCAGCCTCCTGAGCAGCTAGGACTGTACGTGTGCACTACGAAGTCCAGCTTAAAACTAGTTTTCTGGCTAAAATTTAAAGAGAATGTTTTCAAATCTTTTCTCTAGCGAGCCTGGAAAGTGCCCCCATACCCAGTCGTTTCCTCCCTTCTTGTCAGTGTTCTGTCACCTTTAGGGGGCTTTTATTGAATTCCAGACTGCTGCCTTATCCAAGTCTAGAGGCTCTGGGGTGAATCAAGCTGATGAGGCCTCCTGATCCCTCAGAGGGACCTGTGCGCACATGGCCTTGAGACTTGTGCAGGTGGAGGCAGAGACAGCAGAGCAAGGGACAACGTCCAGAAACCAACCTGGACTGCAGCCCCCGTGGGGCCAGGCCTCAGTCAGCACTGTGCATGGAGGGAGCTGCTCATCTCTGTCAGGAACTCAAAAAAACACAACCAGGACTCCTGAGGGTACTTAACGTTGGGTTTCCTGGTTTTACTGCTGTGACCACAGACCCTCCCCCAAGCCGGCCCGCACCCTCGAGCCCCTCCAGTGATGGCACTGGCCGCAGAAATGCTAACCCGTAGTATTAAAGCTCCTACTTTCCTGTAGCCAATTTCAAGACTCTCTGGCTTACTGAAAAGTCAAACTGAACTCCTTTTGAAGGTTCTACTGATCCTCCTCAGCTGGGGCTGCTGCTCCTGACTGTCAGCACTGTCAACCCTTTCCTCTGGCCACTGTCACTTCATGCTACTAGCACAGTCGCTCCTGCCTTCAGGAAGGCGCCACAGGCAGCGCTCTGGGGACAGGGAGCCCTCGGCTCACCCCTCATCAGTGAGCCCTGCAGCTGCAGGTGTCTCGATACACACAGGGTATGTGCCCGGATTACAAGGTGAACCATCAAGGCTGACGTAAACACCCAACAGGTCACCCTGGCTAGCACCTCCTTCTGTCCACGTGGGCCAGTGCACTGAAGATCATCTTCACCATCAGCCTGCAGCGCAGGGAAGGGTGGTGAGTCTACAGAAGGGGTCTGGTAAATGTCTGATAACTAGGCCCAAATACTGGATCTTTGATCTTTTTTGGGCAGGAATCTTTGATTTTCATCCATTTTTTTTTTTTTTTTACTCTTCTGGTAAAGGCTGATATGAAGTATTCTCACATCTCTAATAGGGAACAGTCAAACTATATAATAGTCTTCCAACTAACAGATAGCAGGGGACGTTTTTGTTTAGAGAAACTAAAAGCCTGAATTTTTAAATACCTTATTTCAGATAGAATTGGGCCTAATGACAAGAAAAAGAGACAAGAAGCTCAATTCTCTATTGCAGGTGACTTTTTAGTGGACCCTGTATTGTGATCAAACCCAGACCGCTGCACAGGCTAAGCATGTGTTCCAGCCCTGAGCACTACTACTACCCTCAGCAGTAAATCCAGGTTGGCGACTGCAGTACTGGAGATGGAACTTAGGATCTTTACAGTGAGCTGTCCTCTCAGCACCTGCCCCATCTCTTTGAGACAAGCTCTTGCTATGTAGCCCAGACTGGCCTTGAACTCACAGCAATTCTCCAGTCTCAGCCTCCTGAGTGCTGGGATTATGGGCATGCGCCATCACGCCCAGCTCTCTCTGTCCTTTAAGTTGTCCAGGCTAGGCTTCAACTTGTGATCCTCCTGCCTCTGCCTCCCAGAGTGCTGGGATTACAGACACATGCCACTGTCATAGCTAATGCTTTGGGGAAGTATCAAACTGCTTTTCTAAAGGACTGCGCCACGCTGCTATCCCATTAGCAATTCAGAATGCTTCTAACTGCTCCAAATCCTCTCTGTTACTTGTGGTTTCTCGGGGTGCTGGGGATTGAACCTGAGGCTGTACGCATGCTGAGTGTGTGTGCTGCGTCTGAGCTACGCCTCACCCCGGGTTCTTCTGAGGCATCCCGTGGGTATGCAACGGCCTCACATGTGGTTTCCTGAGTGTTGTGCACACCAGCTCACAGCTCTCTCCATACCACTGTCACCCACAAACCTGTATTGCTGTATTTAGATCCCATTAACCTTCCAGACCACAACAGAACACATAGCCCAATCCTGCAATGTCCACACCACAGGGCACTGTGGTGACGAATTTGCATGTATCAGTCAACCAAGTGGAAAGGGAGGAACACAAACGAGGCAGACGCATCCCTGGCTGCACTGGGACTATGCGCCATGAACAACTGGAGCGTACGCCAAGACAGCGCCTGGCCCACCTGCAACGCCAATGCCACACGTCACTGCTGTTCAAGGAGCACACAGCTGCCCTAAGCAGGCTTGGACTTTGAAAGAAATACTTAACGAGACTATGATTAGGGGAGCTTAGGCAGTCTACTTCCAAAATCACCAGAGGAGTGAGCACATAAAATTTAGCTAACTAAAAGGTGCAGAACACGTTCAGTCCTTGGAAGAGCACCAGACAATTTCCATTTCTCTACTAAGCAACACCATCCCCCAGTGGCAGCCACAGTGACGTGAAGGACCACTGGCCCTAGCATTCTGGGCTCTCCGCTACTGGGAGAGCAAATCACAGGATCTTGGGGCCTGGCACACAACCTCTACGTATGTCTCCATGTGTCTCTCAAAGTGCCACCCTTTCCAAAGGGAGCCCTGAGACGCGTACTCTTTTCATGGTACTGGGGGTGAGGCCCACCCCTTGTTATTCTTTATTCTGAGACAGGGGCTTGATAAGCCGCCAAGGCTGGGCTGAAACTCACAACCCTCTGCCTCTCTTGCGCGTGGTTTTCTATTTTTGCCAGATATCACTTCATGGTTTCCGAGGGGTCAGTGTCCTGTGTCACACCCGGAACCCAGATGACCTCCAGAGCACATGCTTGGGTCTGTGAGCCCAGCGGCTTTACTTCCAAAACGCCTTCTCCTCCCCACTCCCACCTGTGGTTATGTCTTCTCATCCTTCACTGACTTCTGTATTCTTCCCCCACTGAACATCAAAGCACCACTTAGGAAGGAGCCTGGTTTACACCTCTCCAGATGTATCTGTGTGTCCTGAATCAAATGCTGGAAAATGTCTCAGGAAGAAAAAATCCAATCAATAAACTGATACCAGTGGAAAGTGACCAACCAAAGCGTCAGCAATGCTTTTGTGAAGTCGAAAAATGACCACTCCTTCTATCACTGAGGAATCTCTGAGAACACACCACAGTCCACAGTGTATTTAACTTCTAAACAACGAGGAAAACTCCAATTTCTATTCTTCGGTAACATGTTACTGGGAATGAAACAATCAGTGAGGAGTAAGTGCCGCTGTCAGCGCAGATGCAGCAGTTTACACAAAGCTGATGACAGGGTGATAACAGACCTACTCTGCACAGCTCAGAGTGGGGAAGTCACTGGCGGTGCTCTAGGGCCACCTGTTCCAGTTCTGTTAAAGTTCATTTACTTTTACTATGTCTATCCACAGTTGAAGCATACACTGGTGCTGATCCAAAGATATGATGCATATTTAAATTAAAAAGTAAAATAAACAACACATTGCCATCAACCCTCTTCACACGCCCCCCTTCAAACACGCGCACCACATCATCGTTGCCACTTTCCCAAGCAGCCCCAGAGCACCCTTTCACTAGGTCTGGTAACGATGTGAATGCTGCTGCCAAGCACCACCTGATGGGAAGGGTGGAAAGGCACCCTCATAAAAACACAACGGTTCATTGGGCCTGGTACCTTGTGACTTCTGGCTCTTCTCCAATGTCAAACGACCACAAAAGATAAACATTCTGAATCAATCCAGAACATTGAGGGAACCATGACAGTGCAGCTAAACAACTTACAAGGGGTGTGGTGGTGCAGGCCTATAGTCCCAGCACTCGGGAGGCTGAGGCAGGAGGATCACTGTGAGTTTCAAGGACACCCTGGGCTACAGAGAGTTCAAGGCCAGCATACACTACATCATGAGACCCTATCTGGAAAAAAAAAAAAAAAAAAAAAAAAAAAAAAAAAAAAAAAAAAAAAAAAAAAAAAAAAAAAAAAAAAAAAAAAAAAAAAAAAAAGAAAAAAAGGAAGGAAGAAAGGGAGCAGGGAGGGGTACAAGAATGGAATAGTTTGCTTATAAAAAAGGGATTAATAGCAATGTGTCTTACATTTTTAAAAAATTTAACCATTCCCAGTACGTTTCAGTCATGCCTTATATATCTTTTCAGAACATGTAAAAAGTACAGATTTCACACTAAGGTGATTTTTGCAGAAAGAGGCAGGCTGAAAGCGCTCTTCTCTGAGACACTGTTTTTGTTTTGACACAGGGTCTTGTTATTGCTTCAGGCTGGCCTCAAACTCGCTGATCTTCCTGCCTTAGTCTTCACAGTGCTGGGGTTACTGGCGGGCACCACCTCGCCTAGCTGACACTGGTTTTTCTTAGAGGTTAAGGGAATTTTTGTTGTTTTTGAGATGTGCATTCACTGTGCTGCCTAGACTAGTCTTAAACTCCTGGACTCAAGGGATCCTCGAGACTCACCTTTGAGTAGATGTGACCACAGATTTGCACCACCACGTGCAGCTCAATTTAAGGGAATTTCTGAAGTTGCTTTTATAGTGCCAGATTTGACAAATGTATCAGAAGGACGCTGGTTCCAACACTGAGTGATGGGGCAGCCAGCATTTGTGGGGACCTGTGTGGGACAGGCGGGAAAGGGTGCCAGAGTGTCTTGCAGGTGACTTAATTCATCACAGAATGGTGTACAATGAGGAAGGGTATGCAGACCCCCCCAGGCAACTGAGAGGAAGCCAAGAGAGCCCTTGGCTTCCATCAAAGGTTAAAACTGGGCCTGGTCCCATCAAATATTTTAGTTTTTCAAGATAAGCTTTTACTGTAAAATCTAATTTTCTGGTTTTTTTTTTTTTTTTTAAATAGACTGGGTTTTACTATGTTGCTGAGGCCAGCTTCGAACTCCTGGTCTCAAGTGACCCTCTTGCCTTTAGGAGCACAATGCTGCATTCGGCTCTGATCTCTTTAAAAGTTTGAAGCCAATGAGCCCATTTAGGTCAAAGACTGAAATGTTTTGAACGTTAAGCAAATTTATATAGGACACTTAGAAAAAGCTAAGGAAGAATTTTTTTGGTAACAGGAACTGAACTCAGAACCTTGGGCTTGCTAGGAAGGCACTGTGCCCCTGAGTTATATCACCAGCCCAGGAAAAAGAGTTTGAAAAAAACACATTTCATTATGTTCCACTGTTATGGATGTCCCATCATTATCACTAGGGCCTGCAGGGTAAAAACTAAAGAAGTAATACAGCTGGGGACTGAGGTACTGGGGATGTTAAGGCAGGTTTTCGAGTTGACAGATTCAAAATAAAGGGGGCGTGGGGTGGGGATGAAACTCAGTGGCGCAGTGCCTGCCTGGCAAGCACAAGGTCCTGTGTTTGATTCCTGGTAACAAAAAAACCCAAAAAACAAAACTGTGCTGAGTTAGCCCTGAGTTCAATCTCCAGTACTAAAAAACAAAAAACAGACAAAACAGAAACAAAAACAAAAACATAGAGAACAGCTAACACCATAAAGACCAGATCAAATGTATCTCTGAGGCAATTTGTGATCTCTAGCTTATGCACTGCTATGATTCTCAGGAACACACAAAAAATTTAGTAGTACATAATAAGGCAATTATTATTATTTTTTTAATGCAGTGCTGGGGATGAATCCCAGGGCTTCATTCATTTTAGGTAAGCATACAACCACTGAGCTTCACCTCAAGCCTGATCGTTAAATCTATTGAGCACGACTTCAAATTTACCTGTAGAAAAATACGTGTTGGAGACTGAATTTAAGCCCTCTGATAAGTTAAAGAAAATGGTTTCACTGCCACATCCATTAGCAGGCAAGTCTTGTTTTGTCTTGAGACAGTCTCACTCATGGCAGTCCTCCCACCTCAGCCTCCCGAGTGCTCTGATTACAGGCGTGCCCAGCAGTATCATGCTTCTTTTGGTTAATATAGTATAATACTGTGATGTTCTGAAATTCTATGAAGAGCAGTGAGACAACAGAATGAAAAAAGGTAAAGAGCTCAAAATTTCAACCGAATGAGTAACACTCCACCAAAAGCAAAACCATTTCTGCTCTATCTGTTTCCGTCTGCCCTGCCGCACAGCTTCACCCTGCGCTGCATCCCCAGCTCTCTCCATTCTCTGAGACACGGTCTTGCTATATTGCCTAGGCTGGCTTTGAACTTGGACCCCACCTGCCTCAGCCTCCCTAGTACCTGGATTAAGGTGTATGCCATCACACCCACCCATCTGTTCTTTAACACCTAAGAACTGCTTCTAATCAAGGAGAAGAAACTAAAGGTTTTCCCCAGACCAGGGATCACATGTGTATCTTCTCTAGGAGTGCACAAAGCAGGGCTTAGGAGTTGCTCTGAGAAATGCTTAGAACTGCGATGATGCCCTGAGAGCAGGAACTGAAGCCTCAGTGATCTAGGCGTGCGCACTCCCACCCTTCCCACACAGCGAGGCCGTCCTGTTGGCTGCCCACACTGCCCAGAGTGCAATGGCGCTGGTTTCCCGGCTCCTGAGGGCGTGTATTACCCTCCCAAGATAGCTGCTGCCTCTTGGGCAGGGACTGTCTTGAGGAGCTTCCCTGTGCATGGCAGAGCTTTAAGCAGCACCCTCTCCAATGATGACCCCCAGAAAGCCTCCAGACACTGCTGGCTGGGGCTGACTTCCCAGTGTGGGCATCATGGCTACAGAGGTTCATGGCCGCCCTGCTGTCACAAGCCAAGGGACACTGGTGGACAGCAGCATTCACCACCTATGCCCATGTCATGGGGGTTGTATCAGCCCTGTACATCTGTTCAGGTTTCATTTGTGAATCTGTTTTGCTCTGATAGAATGTTCCCCCTTTATAATAATTAAAAAAAAAAAAAAAAAAAGGGAAAAAAAAGAATGTTCCCCCTTTGCCAACACTCAGGAAGTTGAGGCAGGAGGATCCACGTGACCTTGAGGTCATCCTGGGACACATAGTGAGTCCAAGGCCAGCCTGAACTACATTGTGAGACCCTGTCTCAAAAAAGAACTTTCCCCCTTAAACAGCAATTGTTTTTCTCCATATTATTCAAGTTTGAGTTATGATGTGCCTAGTTTATTTTATTTTTAGATACAATTTTACTGAACAAAGTCTCAGCAGCTCAAAAGGCAGTAAGCATAGTACTTCGATGTTGCCCTTGTTCTGGCTTGGTAGCAGGAAGCAAACCCAGGACCTGTGCTTGCTTGCTAGGCACACAGCTGTGCCCTTGGGCTACATCCCTGGCTCCAGATGTTGTTAATCCATTAAAAAAAAGAAAAAAAAAAAGCTTGAAACTGGAAAACGAGTTGTATTTATTGTCACGTTTTCTTTCCGGAAGATGATTTTCTGAGAGCAATGCCAATATATCTTGTCCCTATATACACTCTCTTAATTTTCTCTTCTTCAAACTCAGCACAGCTGACAACCATTAAAACAATGTCAAGGGCCAGGTATGGTGGCACAGGGTTGTCATCCCAGCACTTAGGAGAACGAGGCAGGAGGATCGCATGAGTTCAAAAACAGCCTGGACTACATAGTGACCTCAAGGCCAGCCCAAACTACATGAGAGACCCTGTTTTAAAACACAAACAAACAAACACAAACAAAAAAATAATGTCAAAGGCAGGTAAACTGAGAAGTTGTCTTGAACACGACTGTATCAGAAGACCTTTGTCCTTATACAGGCAATAGAACGTGGGGGCTCTGCCCTGAGCTACATTCCTATTTCTTTTTAAAAATTTGAGACAGGGTCCTGGTAAGCTGCCCAGACTCTGCTTGAACTTGCTATCACCCTCCTGCCTCTGCTTCCCGAGTGCTGGGATCACAGTCGTGGCACCACTGTGCCTGGCCAGGGGAATATCACTTGGTCAGGCAGTTAATGGGGAAGGGTTGTTGTAACACCACAGCTGGTCTCCACTGCCTGGGCAGCCAATGGGAAGACATGGTCAGAGCTTGCCTTTCACCTGTCCACTAAACTCTCAGGGTTGGTTGGAAGATGAAAAAGCAACAAAGAAACAATCAACAACAAGAAAAAGTTGATTCAAAGCTGGGCGTGGTGGCACACACCTGTAATCCCAACACTTGGGTGCTAAGGCAAGAGGATCCTTTTGAGTTCGAGGCCAGCGTGAACTGCATAGCAAGGCCCTGTCTCAAAATGACTCCCCATCTCAAAAAAAACTGATTCAACAGGTCCAGTTTGAGGCATGTTATTCCAGTAATGATCATAAAGTCTAACAAAAATAACTACTGTACCTCATACAACCGAGCAAGTCTTGCTAATAACATCCAAGGTCAAATGGTTCAAAAGAGTATTTGTTTTTGGTGGTACTGGGGATTGAACCTAGGCAACTCTACCATAATCCTTTTTGTTTCGAGACAAGGTCTTGTTAAATTGCCCAGGCTGGTCTCAAGCACAAGACTGTCTCGGCTCAGCCTCCCAAGCAGCTGGGATTTGGGGTGTGCACCACTGTTCCTGGCTCCAAATTATTCAAGAGGCAGAACTGTTTCATGGACCTCAAAGATTCCTTTCCCGTTCTAAAGTCCCTCAGGACAAATACTGCCAGTAACTAGTTAGGTACAAGTTTCTTTCTTAACTCAACAAAACCAAAAGACTATGGAGAAAGTGTAACTCGTTTTGTAGCTCTGCAACACACAGCACTTGTGTTTTTCCTGCTGAAGGTGACCTCTAGTCTGGTTTCCCTTCTCAAGTTTTATCTGCCTTCCAAGGTGTGTGTTGTGGCAATTCACCTGACTGACGGAAGAGGCGCAGAGAACCCACCTAGGGCCATGGCTCAGAGTCTAACTCGTTAAGAACAGGTGGGAGAGGTGGAAACAAAGCCCCCACTGAGAGCCTCAGCTGAACTGCTGAAGGAAATAAAGATTTTGAAATTGCTCAAAGCCATGGAGATTATCTAAGATTCACAAAACTCACAATTCTCCATTCTACTTCAAATAGCAAGAAAGTATGGCATGGTCAGGAGAGGAAGGGGTGTCTAGCCAGGAACTCTGCCAATGAAAAAGTCACATAAAACGTGGCAGACACCAGAAGCCACAGTCACCAAGTTCTCTGGGCCCACTCACAATCCAACCTTGGTAACACGAGATGAGGTGTTTTCTGCCACCAGCAAGCAATGCTGCTCACCTGCTTGTGTGCGTGGTCATAGGAGTTGATGTGGTTGTCAAACTCCTGGTGCTTCTGATACTGCTTATCACAGAGTTCACAGTAGAAGTTGGCTCGGAGGTCTTCCAAGGCCTTGGCAATAGCCTTCTCTTTGTCGACATAATCCTGCAAGAACCACAAAAAAACAAAACAAAAAACCAAACAATAAACAAACAAGGTGAATGTATGACTAAAACAATACATTTTGGTTCCTAAGATCTCAGACATTAGAATGTGTTACAGAACATAAAATCGCTACAAAACATTTAAACACAACGTGGTATTATGAAAATGGTCAAGCATGAAACACCATAAAAATAGGCAGACTGTAGAAAGGATCAAAGAAGATGTTCACAACTGCAGCATATAATTACAAAATAAGCAAATGAACAAACAAAAAACCCTGAAGCACATTAGATGGAGCTCAGAAAGTCTTCATAGGGACAGTGTACAAGAATGCAGAACTGGCTGCACAACCCTGGGGATGCTGCTGAAAATCACTGAAATGGAGACCTGTGAAGGTCAAATTTCATGATGTGTGCAGCACAGCTCATTTTTAAAAAGATGTAACCTAAAAGATGGCTGGAAGCCTACCAAAAACACAAGAGAAAGCGCAGGCAAGAGATAGGTATTTATGGGGTAATGGCAACAATCTAAGCTGGACACAGGTGCAGCCCTAGAAGCAGCAGCATGAAGATCCTTACTCCACTACAGAACAGTGTGTGCCAGGGTGGGCACCTGTCCTCCAGGTGGCTCAACAGTGGCGCTCCCATATGCCAACAGATCACACACAACCCAACACACACAACAACAGTGGGGGTCTTTAACTGCTCCTCAGGGCTCTCATTAGAAAACCACTCCTTGTTCCTGAAGTACTTCCTTGGAAGTTTCTCTGAGCATCTTCTCATAGCAAACTATACTTATTTTTACCTTTATTCCAATGATACTTTTGCTGGGTGCACACCTCTCGTTACTGTTTGCAGAGAGCACATCTACATTCTAACTTCCTTGTTACTGCAATAGTAACTTGAACATAACATCTTACCTTTCCTGGGATTAAATTCAGGGCATCTTACATGGTAGGCCACTGCTTTACCCTGAGCCACATCCCCAGACCTAGATCATGTGTTTTACTTTGGTGTGGTGTTGTTTTACTTTGTGATGTGTTAATGTGCAGATTTTTACTTATCTATTTCTTGGTACTGGGAATCAAACTCAGGACTGTACACTTGCCAGGCAAGCACTTGTGCTGCTGAACTATATCCCCAGCCCAGTTTTTTTTTGTGTGTGTGTCTTTTTGAGACACGGTCTCACTATACAGTTTAGGGTGGCCTTGAACGCTTATGTAGCCCAGACTGGCCTCGAACTCCGTTAATGATCCTCCTGCCTCAGCCTCCAGAGAGCTAGGATTACAGGCATGCGCCACCATACCCAGCTAAGGAGCAGATTTTTAAAGTCATATCTGAGATTCATTAGGCTTTCTCAGTCTGTGAGTTGGTGTCTTTCACTGATTTTGGGATCTTCTCTTCCAACATCACCTCTGCTTCATTTCTTCAACTGTCTCCTCATGCATTAGAGCAGCTTGTTATCTAATGCAACCTCTGTATCTTTCGTTTCTTTCTTGACCTCCCTGCTCCGCTCTCTGAACATCTCCTTATAAGAGTTGTAACACCTGGATTTATGCAATCTCTATGAATCACCAATGACATCCATTCATTCATTTATTTGTTTGCTTGAGACACAGTCTAGCCAGGTACTCCAAACTGGCCTTGAACTCAGAGTGATCCTCCTGCCTCAGCCTCTAAGTGTTGAGATTACAGGTTTAGGGACTACCGTGTAGTCCAGGGTGGCCTTGAGCTCAGGGTCTCCTTCTTCAGCCTTCCAGGCCCTGAGATCACTTGTGTGTCACCTTGCTCAGCTGCAGTGGGATTTTCTAGGCCACACCCGCCCACCCCCCTCTTCCTTCCTTCTTTCTCTTTTTTGGTACTGGGAATCAAGCTTAGCAACCTGTGCTTGTCAGGCAGGCGCTTGTGCCACTGAGCTATATTGCCGGCCCCACAGTGGGATTTTCTAGTCTTCCTGCCCTCTGCTCATCATCTGTCCTTCGAATGTGCGGCACCTGCATCTCTTGCATGCTGCAGCTCACACCCTAAGTCCTCAGAAGCACCCAACTGCACTTTCTTCCTTGCTCACTTGAGCCGGCTTCCTGTGAGGGCTGAGGTTCTCCGTCCACACTCCCCTCCCAATGTGTTTACCCAGGAGCCCTCAGGAGCCTGTGTGGCTTGAGAGGAGGCCGAGCACTTCTCAGGCAGCAACTGCTTGTGACACCTTAAACCACTGTCTTTTTCTAACTTTGAAGATGCCGTTCATTATTTTATGTCTCATGTGAAAAAGGAGGGGATGCTGAACAGTCTAATGAACCGAAAAACTCTTGGGCATGCCTGCTCTCAGCACCCCTCCCCCCACTCTTG